>JAJOOE010018839.1:0-19589 GCA_036250405.1 Solanum raphanifolium | reverse complement strand
TGATTCTTAAAATTAAATCATGATAATTGACAACATAAAATTGTTCAAAAATGTTGTATGTGGGTAGTCTTATTGTGCCTTGAATAGCGTCAAAGAAAGTACAGGTTTGTGATAAAAAAACTTATTCCTTTATCCACGCAAACAATCGCTTCAAAAACTTCGTTATTAGCCCCAAAACATACCATTTATGTTATTGGGCCCGTGCATAGCACGGGCAACAAAATCTAGTATTATTTAGAAATATTAAAAGAAAAGTTATTTTGTCTTAGTGTGAATTGGCATAAAAGTTAAAAAAAAATTAATTACTTATAATATATATATCAAAAATTCATGGTCAAGTTTTAATAATATTACTCCCTCCGTCCGACTTTTCGAATTTTGAAATTCAAACAAGTTTATCTTTCACCGTAATTTTTTTATATATCTTTTAATTATTTTGAATTACCAATTATTATGAAATATAGTACTTTTTACGTAATTTACAAATATATAAATTTCATTTCAAGAAAATTGCAGATTTCACACGCAAATTTTCGGTCAAACTTATATTGTTTGACTCTTAAAAAATGAAAAATGATACATAAATTAGAACAAATAGCGTATATAATTTGACCGCAATCACAAAGGTTTTTCTTGGTGATCATGGCTGGTCTTCACGTGATTACATAGCACACATTATTAGTGCATTTCAAAAGAAAAATAATGCAAAGTATGCTTCATTTCAAAAGAAAAAGAGATTTTTATGTTGATAGTGGGGTTCAAACCCACAATACTAAATATTTTCACCGTCCTTTCTTATCACTAAGCTGTCAATCAATTATGTTAGTCGTTAGGGACTACTTTAATATACATCTATATTTATTTAATTTTCTAACACAAATACAAAATTTATGAAAAAACTACTGGATTTGTCGGAACCCACGAACCCTATCATGTGCTATTGGGTCCACATTCGAGCATGTATCAAATAGATTTATATGAAATCTCAAATAACTTAACAACACTAAAATTCAAAAGAAAAAGATGTTTAAATTTGACTTGTAAGCCTTGTAATATAAGATTGTGATAAAGAGCCTTCCCATGTTTCAACCCAAACTATCCCACTAAGTCCAGAATATGAAATGAAGCTAACTAAAGAATCAAATAAACAATTATTGTACAAATATTCAAAACAAACAAAAATTGGATTATTACAAAGTAATGGCCTAAAATGAAGGAGAAAAGATAATAATAGTGATGGATGTTAGATAAATCTAAAGGAAGGGAAGGAGAAAGTTTGATAGAATATAAAGAAGCTAGAGTGAAATGTGGTGATCTCGTGGAGGTAGGATCTGAAGAATTTACGAGGAAATCTAGAGGTAAATGTCGCGATATAAAATCATGATTTTAAAACAATGCTTGAATATGTGATTCAGGATTATAATTTAAAGTGTTCAACATATCAAATTTTGAGTTCAATGCCACATTTTCCCTTTAAGAATTTTTTTTTAAATTATTAATCATCTTATATAAGTAAAATCAATATTTTAGATTTTGTATTTAGTCAAATAATTTAAGGAAAAATCTAAACATGAATGAAGTTCATCTTCATACAGATTTTGGGTTTGACTATTCAAATCTAAGAGAGTAATGCATCTGGCCATAGATTCAACAATAAATAATATGATAACGTAAATAGGTCCTACTCCTTCCATTTTAGTTTATATACCGTAAAATCTCTATAAATTAATATAAGTGGGATCATGAAATTTTATTATTTTATAGAGATATTATTTAATCGATAAATTAATATTTATTAATTTAAAGAATAATTTGAGATTTAATGAAGGTTAATTTTAATTATATCAAAATCATTGTATCTTACTAATTTATGTATCATATTTATTGATTTCACATAAAAAAAATATTATATATAAGGTACAACGAATACATCAAAATCATTGTATCTTACTAATTTATGTATCATATTTATTGAATTGTCACTATTGTGCAAACAAAAGAGCATGGATGACAAGTGTGTTTTTTGATGAATATATTCGTTGGTTTGACCACAAAATGCATGGTAGACGAGTTTTGCTTATGGTAGATAATTGTCCAACCCATAATAGAAATATTGAAGGACTACAAAATGTTGAATTGTTTTTCTTGCCACCCAACATGACATCCAAAATTCAACCTTGTGATGCTAGGATAATAAGAACTTTCAAGATGTATTATCATAACAAATTTTATCGTATAATAAGAACTTTCAAGATGTATTATCATAGCAAATTTTATCGTAGGATATTAGAAGGTTATGAAGTGGGACAAACTGATCCAGCAAAGATTAATGTTTTGAATGCTATCAATTTTGCAATCCTTGCTTGGACAACAAATGTTCAGCAAGAGGCAATAACAAATTATTTTTGACACTGTAAAATTCGTTGGGGGATGCAATTTCAGAGAATTTGAATGAACCCACTTGTGAAAATGTCATTCATAAACTTGAGGTCATGATTAATAATCTCGGTTAACACAATAAAATGAGTGTCAATAGCCTGTTGGATTATCCGGGTGAGAGTAATACATGTTCAGAGGTCCAGAGCTTAGAAGAAATTGTGGAAGCAATGTTGATGATGAAGTTGAAGATGATACTATACCTTTGGAACCAGTTACGCGTAAAAAAACACTTATCACATCTAGAACTCTTCACAATTTTATGGTGTAATTCGAAAGGACAACACCAGAGCTCTTGGATGCAATAAGAAAAGTTAGAGATGAGCTTCAACTAGATTTTAATTTTAAGAAAAAACATAATACAATAGAATCATATTTCACTAAATTGTCTTAGATATATTTGTACTTTTAAAGAATTATTAATTTATGATATTAATGGGACCATATATTTATATAGGGGTTTTCTGGGAATATATTATCTTATTATCTTATCGAAATTGGTGATTTTTTCCATTGGCCCAAGTCAGAACCGAAGGAAAATATTACTTTAGAGAGATTATTAATTTACCGAGTATTAATTTATAGAGGTTTTACTGTAATGTAATTTAATTGTACACAAAATTATGAAAAAAAGTATTTTAGGATAAATTATTTAGGTTGTTGGTAATCCTGATTTTAATATCAAGATTACACTTATTGGATATTTTAAATGTGAACCAAACAACCCCTTATAGTACGGAGAAAAGTATTTTCTGCAAAATGTATTTTAGTTTTTCATGTTTGATTGATCAAAACTTTTTTAAAAATATTTTTTCTCGGAAAATTAAATAAGTTCCTTACAAATGAGAAAATGATTTTCCTAATGAAAGTAGGTCAAACAAGTTACTTTAAGTTACATTTTACTTAATTGTTTCCTCTTCACGTACACACACTCTCCCTCCCCACCCCACCCCCACCCGACCATCCCACTGTCTGGATGGAGGTAGAAGCAAAACCAAGTATCTTTTGCTCAAATAATAAGAAATTCAATAAATATGTCCATATCTTAAGACTCAGTTATTAGCACTTCAAGACGACATCCTAAATTTCAAAATTCCCATAAAGTTAAAATCTTGATTTTGCTTCTGCCATTACGTATTCTCCAGAATCCATAAAGTTAAAATCTTAATTCGACTTACATATAAATACACTTAAAATCATACTTCATTCGTCCAACAATACTTGTCCACTATACTAAAAATAGATGTCCAACAATACTTATCCACTTCATGAAATCCATAGATAATTTTACACTTAATTCCTAATTTACCCTTATCATTAATTATAGTCATTTCCCTATTATATTTTTCAAGACATTGTATTTATCATATTCAAAGAGTAATATAGTAAAATTACTCTTCTATTTATAGTTTCTTAAAGGGTATGCCAAGTCACTAGTGGACAAAGGAAATGTTTTTTTTCTTACTTACCAAACACTAAAAAATATATAAAAATTCCACTTATTTCTACTTTCCTTGAGTACCAAACACACCATTAATTCCAACAACCTCATGAGTGGACAAAACATATATATGTATACCCTAAAAGAATCTAATTTTATCTCGAAATGATTCTTGAAACACTCTCACCAAAGGCCGCATTTCTTTTTCCCCTTTCTGTTTATACCATTCCTCTCCCCATCCATGCCTCAACCACCACAAAATTAGGCCAATGCAATTAATTCTCTCCTTCTAAAATCATTCATTTAATCTCTATATCTACTCAATAATCTCTCATTTTAATTTCAATTACTGATATATTAAGTGTTTTGAAGCTATGGAACTAAGTGCCATTAGGAAACATAAACACGTTGTGAAGATTTGTCAATTAAGTTGTCTTCTCTTTACTTCTACTGTTTAATATCCTATCTGCCTTTGTGTTTATAGCACTACAATAAAAAAAGTTGTTTAGTGTAATAAATTAGTTGATTTTCTCAATTGTTTCATGGCGATGTTGAAATTGAATCGTGGTTGGAATTTGGGAATGGGGAAAAAGTTTGATTTTGGTAATCGTGGAGGAGGGAGTGGATTTTTGAGAATTCGAAGAGATGATAAGAAACAGGGGATTTGTTTGAATTGCTGCAGCGGTGTTGAAAATAGTAGAACGATTACTATGAGTGATACTGATTACTTTTATAGTTCGATAGCATCAGTGACTGATTCAACGACTCAAACTGATAATGACGAAGGAGAGGAATTTGTGAGGATGATGAGGGAAGCTCAGCCTTATTTTCTTGCGCATAGGGATCGAACATTTGTTGTTCTTCTGTCAGCTGAGATTATTGATAGCCCTTATTTGTCTTCCATAATCAAGGTATGTGTGTTTAAACTTTAAATTAATTGAATCGGTATGTTTTTAAATATCGAATCAATAAAAGAATGAAATTAAACATAGTTAGTCTGGACGTATATTCACACTATATTTTTTGTAAATTATAAATTTAGAGTTGTTTGACGTTAAAACGTGAGTGTTATTACTAAGACGAGATGGGTAAAATTCTTCTATTTTAGCGAAGGTCTCAAGTTCGAGCATACGTACTATAGAAATTACTTGCTATTTAATGAGTCTTATGTGTTGTAATAAATGGAGGACTTATAGGTTTGAACTTTAATTGACGTGAATTTAATAATTCTATTTTCTTAGTTTAATTTATTTGTCTTTTTTTGGTAAATAAGATCTTTGAATATTATAATCATAAACTAACAATATGTCAAATATATTATTGAAAAATTGAAATTGAAAAGTCATTAATATTTTTAAAAAAATATGTCAAATATATGTGTAGGTGCATGAGATTTACGTGTAACAGTATTGTCGGTGTGAACGCAAACTAAGATTATTGTAACTTGTGGGAGCTATAACTAGTCGATTGCAATAAATTAAGCTTGGCTTTACGAGGAAGTTTGCTCAATTATAAAGTAGAAAGGTGGTATTTAAAGCATTAAAAAGTAAAAACAAAAAAATAAGAATTCTTTAAATATAAAAGATCATGAAAATTGAAACGACAAATTATATTTTATTTGACTAATTAATGGTTGCCTTTTGTTGAAAATGGAGTTTAGAAAAAATCAATTTATTGTACTCCATAGTTATAAATTGTTTAATTACGATAAATTTAAATTTTAATAATTAAATTATAATTTTTTTTTTGTTTTGATGATGCTATTTATTGTATATTATATTGTATTGATTTTATTTTATCATATGATTCATATTCATTGTTCGTATGATGAAAAGTCACGTATAAAATCAGTTTGATGTAGTCGCATTATTATCTTAATAGTATTTATTTTATTTTATTATTTATTATTTCATTTTTTTACTTTGTCTTTTTTTAATTGTAGCTCTACTCGTGTCTTATAATTTATGTGTAGTATTATATAACGATAAAAAATGATATAATTTAATAATTTATTCTAAATATTATATGCTATCAAATAAAATAAAATAATATAATACAACATAATATAATATAATAATAACATTCATGGTTGAGACTTGAGAGTCACCGATCAATATCTTACCTAAAATAAGAAGACCGGTCGAGCCGGACAGACCGGGTCGACAGTTAACCAGTAGCACTACCGGTTCATGTCCATTCCCGTTTCCGGCGAACATTTCTTCTTCAAAATTCTCCGACTCCGACTCCACCAACTCCCCGTAAATTCCCAATGTCAGCTTCACCGGCAAGGCCTTGTGCTCCAGTTATTAAACAATGTAAGCTACCAGTTTTCGCTCGCAGTGATGTTTGGACAACTCCAATTGGAAATAGTTTCCAAGGGAGGCGAAAGCTGTTATCATTAAGGGTTAATTTTTCGAAGAGATTGTCAATTAGGTGCGGTGTTTATAGGGAAACGGAAAGTGCAGCTGGTTTTTCCGACGAGAGCAGTGCAATAAAAGATGACTTATTCGTTGGGTATTTTCGAGAAGCTTGGCCTTATTTTCTTGCGCATAGAGGAAGCACTTTCGTTGTTTTAATCTCAGCTGAAATTGTTGATAGTCCTCATTTGGATCATCTTCTCATGGCATGTTCCTATTTTAACTTTGTCTTCCAGTTATCTACTCAGGATATTCACCTCCCGTTTGACCATAGATTTTGAAGCTAAAACTTGAAAATATGAGTTTACGAAGTTGTGATTTTGGGAACTTCAAGTTTTGTTTGGACATGGATTTAAATTGAATTTTTTAATGAAGTTTCGTGATTGAAAGTGAAATTTCTTCCAAAACGGCCAGTTTTTGGGAACTTGAAAATGTTTGAAGATCAGATTTCATGGCCAAATAGATATTTGAAGATAAATTTTCAAAAACTACTGCCAATATCTATGGCCAAACGTTAGCTCAATGTGTTATTCTTTTTCCTTTTCTAGTAGTGGAATTCCAAGTTTGGATTTTTTAAAATAAGATTTGGTTGGAGATTTTTGTTACTCTGCTGCTTAATGTGTGATTTAGAGAAGTTTTAACTTTTAAGAGAACTTTAACTGATCAAAAATTTAAGATTCTTAATGGGTTTGAAATGAAGTGAAATGGATATAGAAGATTCACATAGTTGAATTGGGTTAGTTTGGGATTGAGTAGTAATTGATTGATTTTTGGTAATTGTAAGTTCATTAGTTTGTTGATTTATCCCACTTTTAGTAATGCATGACGGTTTGATTTACACACAAACTTTGCAGGATATCTCGCTCCTTCATGGCCTGGGAATCAAGTTTGTTCTTGTACCTGGAACTCATGTCCAAATTGATAGGTTTCTGGCTGAAAGAGGTCAGCAAAATGTTGTTGTTTTCTTTTCTTGTTCAGTTTTATAGTGCTAGTTTCAAGCCGCTACGTGTGTTTTCTTCACTATTTCTGATGCTGATAGCAAATAATTGTTATTTTCTCTTAATTTTATTATTCTTAATAATAGACAAAAAATTTCAGCTTAGGCTCCACTTACATTAGGTCGGTATTTACCAGGAGTCTTCGTACTTTAGTGAAAGACTTGTATGTCCATGTTCTGTGAGATTTAGTGAATCTCTTGTTTTAGAGAACTCATAATGTAATTTTAAAAACACTCTGGAGTACTTAGTAATGGAATGAAATGGAGCTGAATGTGAATTCAGTTGATTCATATAGCTGGTGTTGGCTAGTTTGTGATTGATACAGAGTTAATCAATTAATTAGTTATCTCAGACGGAGTTTTGATGACTTTGTCTTAATTAAAATGTTAATTTTCCTCATCTTGATGTTATCATCGTCTAGAAAGTGTCCCTGCGTTGGTACATGCATTGTCCTATCAGATGAACAGAAACAATCTAGACGTGTTTTACTCACAAACTCAGAAGATATTAAGCTAATAAAGACTCAGTAAAGTCTAAAAGGTATTCTGCCTCTAATTTCGCTCGACAATCTGCTTTAAACAATGAAGACTTCAGGTTAAAGCTTGATCAACCTGCTAATGATGAGTTGGAGCTCATACCTAGTAAGTAGTTTAGATGCAAGATCCTTTTTCCTATTATATTGACTGTAATACATTTCCAAAAATTGCTAAAATTAACTTGGAGAAACCCAAAGCTTCGGCATCCATTTTCATTCATAGAAAGAGGAATCAATAGCATTAATGGCCTTGATAATTATGCATTTTAAAGTAACCAAAATTTGCATGCAAAGGAGTTTTGACAGTCTTTACTATTCAAAGTCCTCTACTTTTTCCTTTTTAATTAGCACCATTATATTATTTTTCTTTTCTCTAAACTACAATTTTTTCTCTATCTTAAGAAGAATATTCTCAGAAGCAAGTGATTTGAAAACTCTTTCTTACAGGAAGTGAGCCCAAGTATGTAGGCCGCTACAGAGTAACAGACCCTGATTCACTGATGGCTGCAATGGATGCAGCTGGGAGAATTCGTCTTATGATAGAGGCAAAGTTGTCTCCTGGGCCATCATTGACTGGTGTCCGCCGGCATGGAGAAAATAGTCGCTGGCATGATGGTGTTAGTGTTGCTAGTGGTAATTTTCTAGCAATGAAGGTGAGAATATAACGTCACTGCACAATGTAAATATTATGAAATGTATTTTCATTTTTTTTGGGTTTTAAATTTTTTGCATCAAATGTCATTTCAATGACAATGAGGTTGACTTGGGATTTTCATTATAAATTCCGGCAGAGAAGAGGAGTTGTTGAAGGAATTGATTATGCAGCGACTGGTGAAGTAAAGAAGATAGACGTTTCTCGCATTCGTGAGAGACTTGATCAGGATAGCATTGTGTTATTAAGCAATCTTGGATATTCCAGCTCTGGAGAAGTTTTGAACTGCAAGTATGCTTTATGGCTTTTGATAGGTATCTTTGTTGATGTTATGCATCATTAGTCCTGCATCTTGTTCTACGCAAATCGTTAAAATCAATGAATAAACAGAATTTCAGGAAGCTATATACTAGAGCATAGTGATACATAAGACTTCAGCTTAGTAGTGATCAATTTTCCGGTTCTACCCTCTCTTTTAATTAAACTGGTAAGCTTCCATTTTCAAGTTTCCTTTAACTTATGGGACATTCTCCTTTCTTTCTTTAACTGCTTGGCAGGCATAAAATGCTCCTTCTCTCTTCTTCTTCTCCTTCTTATTCTTCTTCATCTTTTTTTTTTTTGTGAAAACTCGTGCACTTGGAAGATTGCAATACTTAAATTTCAGTGATAGGATCAAAACCCAGAAATCAATCAAAAGGAAGTCTTCTAGAGAAATCTTAACACGAAAAAAGGGGAAATAACTAGCAAGAATGTGATTTATGCCTAGGGTGCATGCCAACTATTATCAGAAGAAGTGTAAAATTAACAATTGTAAAAGAAATATTACTTCAGGTTGATCTCATTTTGGTCACATTTTGGGTTTATGTTTACTCGATTGAATAGGTTACACTCAACTTGGGTGGTTTCTTATAGTAACATTACCTATCAATTAGTTTCTTCACGATTCATATAGTTTTAGATACAATTCAAACACTCTCAACAGAGTGATAAGGAAGTACACCAATAACTTTCTCTGCTCTTCTTTCGTTACAAGATAGTACTAATAAAAAATATTGTGCTCGTGCAGACACACACACACACATATATGCGACATTATGACTCCCATCTATTGGAGGGGTGATATAGATGGATTTGTGGAGTTGAAGTTAGCTTAACATCGAACTTTGAACATATCTTTATCCCTCACCATGGGTAGAAGCCAATAATTTCACGATTTTATGTGTGTCAGTGCCCTCTGCGGGAATGCTATTTTTTTTTATATCAATCTGCTTTTCTTGGGAACTTAGCTTGTTTTAAACAGTGGTCATGTGTTTGCGGAGATTACTTCATTTCTTAATGTGTACTAGTTTTTCATGTTTTTACAAAACTATTTCTAGAGGCTCTATCGGAAACAGTCTTTCTACTTTCAAAAGGTAGGGGCAAGGCTGCATAACCGCACCCTCCCCAGACCCCACTTGTAGGATTACACTGGTTATGTTGTTGTACAAAACTATATCTAATTAATTAGGCTAGATGCTCAGTACACCACATTTTTCTGAAACTACCATTGTGAGTCAGCTTTTTGTGAATATGTTAAGTGTGTCACAGCCCTTGGTGTGAATGCTTATCTTTTAAATCAATCTACTATCTTGGGAACTCAACTTGTATTACACAGTGTCATCTGTTTCATGATCCCATGTTGAGTTAATTCATTTTACAATTCCTAATGTGTAACATGTTTTTCTTTTTTCTATAACCATTTTCTGATTGATTAAGCTAGATGCTCAGCACACAACATTCCCGACTCTTCAATCATGAGTCAGTGTTTTGTGGATATGTTTTTTCTTTCCGTCTTTATTTTGCCTTGAGTTTTAAGATTGATTATGTGTTTTATTTTATTGAAGCACATATGAAGTTGCTACAGCTTGTGCCTTGGCTCTAGGAGCAGAGAAACTGATTTGTATTATAGATGGTCCAATTCTGGATGAGTCTGGCCGTCTTATTCGTTTCTTGACTCTTCAAGCTGCTGACATGCTGGTTCGCAAACGAGCAGAACAAAGTGAGGCAGCAGCTAATTATGTAAAAGCTGTCAGTCAAGAGGACTTCAATTGTTTAGATCACAATGGTTCTAATGGATCAATCTCTTCCTACAATATGAATGGGTTTAGCCAAAAATACAGTGTTTTTCAGAATGGTGTTGGTTTTGACAATGGGAATGGGCTTTGGTCTAGTGAGCAGGGTTTTGCCATTGGAGGACAAGAGAGGTTAAGTCGACTAAATGGTTATCTTTCAGAGTTAGCTGCAGCTGCTTTTGTGTGCAGAGTAAGATCCTGGCTGTCTAATCACTATATCTGCAGATTTTTAGAAGTGTCTAAACTAGACAACAAATAACCCTAAATATACAACAGAAAATTGCATTTTCTCTAAACTTGACCCTTGATGACTAAAGGGGTAGATTTTGGAAGTTATCGCTCTTTGCTGTTAAAACTTCTTTTATAATAGCTTGTGCATTAGAGATATGTATGTTTACAGAATAGTCAACTAGTTTCATGTTCTCACTACATATTATGGCTATATATGGTTTGCTGTGTGTAGCAACTATCAACTTTCACAGTGATCTATCATCTGATGAAATTTTCATGTCTCTACTAAATTGACTCCTCATTTATCAATATGATATCTCTATTGGCTTATTGGTTAAAAGTTTTGCCAATTCTGTACTCCATTTGCCATCAGGGAGGTGTTCAAAGAGTTCACCTGCTGGATGGTACTATTGGTGGAGTTTTACTAAAGGAATTGTTCCAAAGAGATGGAGTTGGGACAATGGTAGCTAGGTATGCAAATCTTGATGAAATATTGATTGTAATTTAGGCAAGACATGTTGATATTCACTTTTCCACATTTACATCATTTCCTCTTTAAGTTGATCAATGATATTCACTTTTCCTTGTGTTTTTGAACTATCAAATCCATGGTACAAATAGTTCACTTTCAAAGCAAGTCATGAATGAGAAGACAAAAATATAATCTACAATAAACGAGCTCAGTAGGTTAAGAGTAACAAATTGGGCTAATGTGAGTCACCTTTCACCATCATGGTTAAAACACCACCAAATGTGGAGTAGAACAGCAGGAAATTACTGTGCTATTATTACTATCCAAATTTGACATTTTATTTCTTTGCGGAGAAATCCATGGCGCAACTTAAAAGATTCAATCCCCTTGGACACAATTTGGTAGATGACTATTAGAAGTAATATCCAGAATTTCCTGAGATGTTTAACCAGCTACTTACATTGCCAAATAAACTTAGCCTTCCTTTTACAATATTGATATACAGAACTCCACGAGCAGTGAGAATCTGCATGTCTCTGGTTGTCTTTTCCACTCCCTATATGACATTATGTTTCTCACCACAAAAGTCCATGGTTTCCCTGTCTCTAGAATTAGAAGTTGTACTCTCAGTCGTATAATTATGTTAGGACATGGCTAATTGATATTTGCAATCCTTTTTATGACTATCTTTCGACTAAGATGTGCATGAATCTCTCTTTCTCAGTGATCTTTACGAAGGAACACGAATGGCTAGGCTGTCGGATATTCCCGAGATCAAACAATTATTACAACCTCTAGAAGAGTCTGGAACATTGATCAGAAGGAGCGAGGAAGAGGTTAATCTTGATGCTTTTTATTATGCGAAAATAGTTACTAAATCAGCTTCTATTTGGTTAATGTTTGTACATCATTTTTCTCTTTTCATAATTATGTGGTTTTTACTTGTTCTAGCTGGTGGAGGCACTGCATTCATTCATTGTTGTGGAGAGAGAAGGCCACATTATAGCTTGTGCTGCTCTCTTTCCTTACTTTGAAGAAAAATGTGGAGAGGTTGCTGCTATTGCCGTTTCTCCTGATTGTCGTGGCCAAGGACAAGGAGACAAATTACTTGGTAACTCTTTCTCATAGTAAAACTAATTACTCTTTCGATAAATAATGCATGTAAGCAGTTTCAGGATGTTGTGATTATTTGTGTTTGTCCTATGAAGTTGCAAACACGTTAACAAAGGAACAATCTTAAGTTAAAGAT
The DNA here is from genome assembly GCA_036250405.1 of Solanum raphanifolium. NCBI lineage: Eukaryota > Viridiplantae > Streptophyta > Magnoliopsida > Solanales > Solanaceae > Solanum > Solanum raphanifolium. Next base: position 7,047 of record JAJOOE010018839.1, on the reverse strand, counting down.
ATTTCCTGAAGCCTTTAATAACTTGGATTAGCAAACAGAGCAAAGCATAAAATAAAGACATGATGAATCTAGACTTACCATCAATGACGGGTTATATATCAGAACATCATCATAAATGATAACAATGCCACCAACATAAGTTGTAAGAATTAGTTCAGTACCTCCAATAATACCTTGAGATTTTTTATGAAGCCCAAGCATTAAAATGAGCCAATTATACATACCGTATATACCAATGGAATGTGATCATTTAGTATTCCCCCTTGTGATTATCCATTCCTCCAAATTTCCTTGTACGTGTGGAAGAAATCTCGAAAGCAAACAATTAGATATAGAACTCCTCACCTACACCCTTACGTGTTTTCCCTCAAAGATGTCCGTCAACTCTTGTGTTTCTCTCACTACAACTTCTACTCGCTCTAATAATCTGACACAGTCTAGCCTTTTTCCGTTCTATGAAAATCCATAGTTCGAAATTAACTCACTGAAATCATTAACATTTGTTGGATTCCTTGAGGTAATTTTCTAGAATGGAATTGATGGGAAGAGTAAGGGATGATAAAAGCTAACAGATTAAAATCAACGAAATAAATGAGAAAGCACAAATTAAATACTGGAGTTCAATATTAAGAACATTTTACTGCGAACTAGCACTAGATTGTTCTCAACCAGAATCCAAATTTTTGCCCACCAATGGAAGATTTTGTCTAGCCAAGAATCAAAGAAGATTCTTTCCTCCTGTTTTTTTTTCCTAATAATTCTTCCTGAATCTAAACAATAACAACAATGAAAACAACAGTCTTTTTTACTTTTTTATTAATAAACAGGAACTAAGACATGAGGGTTTATAGGAATAAGTCCAAGCCAAAGTTGTGATTCTAGATCATTGATTTTTTTTGAGAAAGGTAACTTGTATTATCAATAGAGGAATACTCCAGGAGAAGTCCAGTAATACTTACAAAACAAAGATCACAGATTTGGAATACCCTCAACGCAAAACTTGACAATTAGATGTTACTTGGGTAGCAAATGCAACGTATTGACTTGTATTTTGCAACAATGTTCTCTTCAACTTGTTTGTAACAATTGCCAAGCTCCAAAGGAGGTATTCCTTGAACGCCTTGGTCTTGACACGAGTCAACGGTCCACTAACATCTCAGAATTGTTCACAATAGGCTGTGTAGTATCTATCTATCCAGGATCGTATCAAACTGTTATGTGTTTACTTCTCTTCTATCTACCTAAACGCAGTTGGTGTCCTTGAACATTTTGGTCTGATTAAAATTCTGCACTTATTATTGCAATAGCCAATAACTTTCTATTCCAAAAAAAATTGCAGATTACATTGAGAAGAAGGCATCCTCCCTTGGATTGCAAATGTTGTTTCTGCTTACAACTCGCACAGCTGATTGGTACGTTCTTTCCACTTTCCTGCTCCCTGGCCAATATATACATTGTTCTTCCAATTGGCGAACGAACATTGATTGCCAAACTAAAGTGCAATGGACAATGGCAGATAACTGAGTGTCATTAAATTTGTTGCAATATTTATACTGAATTTGAGAATACAAGTCCTTAAGTCATTTCAACAGGGAGATAAAGCTAAGCTGCTATGTCAAGGTACAGAGAATCATAAAGGGAAAAAAGAAAAGAGTTCCTCTTGGTTGACTCTTATTATTAGTATTACTACTTGTTTTTTGGGTATGCGTGTTACGCGTGTAAATATCATCAATGAGTATAAAATTTTAAAAATCGCATAAATATTATTAAACAATGTGTTTGAGTTATAAAATAAAAATTTAAAAGTATAAGCTCTTTGATACGATGGATGTTGATCCTATTTAACCAACTCAATAAAAGAAGCTGTCCTGCAAAAGTATTCAGATGCTTTATTATAATTTCGGTATATGAGTTATGCATTTGCTTTAAAGCACAGACAGAGTAGCACAATGTGCTTACTTGTACTTTATTAAATAATGAAGTTCATGTGTTTTACTTTGTTAAACTCAAAATGGAGCTCTAATAAATCTAACACTTTCTCTTAAGAAAAAACTGACCCGCAAGAGTATTCAGATGCTTTACTATAATTTCGATATACGAGTTCTGCATTTGCTTTAAAGAACAGATAGAATAGCACAATGTGCTTACGTATACTTAACTAAATAATGAAGTTCGTGTGTTTGTCCATCTTTATTCAATATGTGCACATTGGCTGGATTTTGTTGACTTTATCTAGCTTATACAAGTGAAAACCACTCCTCTGATTCTCTAAACTGTTCTACAATTCCAAATCCTTAATATATCCACTCCTTGATATATGCAAGAAACCTCACAATCAAGCATTTTTGTCATAGTTTCATTCATATAATGTTCAAAGTTGAGACTGGATTTTGTCCTTGAACAAGAAAAATATCATTAACAGATGGTTTGTTGATTTGATGTTCATGTATACATTTCTCTCCTTCACAGGTTTGTGAGGCGCGGCTTTTCTGAATGTTCCATCGACTGCATACCAGCTCAAAAAAGGAAAAAGATCAATCTCTCTCGTAGGTCGAAGTATTACATGAAGAAGCTGCTACCTGATAGAAGTGGTATACGCTTTGACAACCCCTTTTCATAAGAACAAAAAAGAGGTTTCTGCTGGTCTCTGTAGTGGCTCTGCAATAAGCTTGGATTAAATGGGCAATCCTTGTTAATATGTGTCCATTAAGTGTAATCATAGCAAAAAAAGTATAAAAATATGCGCCTGTAAAATTTCAGGCATGTTAGATTGTCTGCTTTATAATGTAGCCTATTGTACCGCCCCAGAAGGTGTTACATTAAAATCCAGCGTTTTCGGGAGCGAGGGAGAATCGTCGGGTCTCAAACAGCGTACAGATTTTATTCCGTCTTTCAGAGACAATTTGGAGACCATAACTTTCAGCCAGCAAGGGCCCAGCAGAAGGGACAAGACTACCTGAATTTAAGGAACACTCCACCATACCTTTGACTTGTAAAGACACACTTGTAGTCCATTATTTTTAGGGAACTTGTCCCCAACGTTTTTAGCTTTTCTTTTCAGCTTTTAGACATATATGATGGTAGTTCATTTGTATGTAGAACACTAAGAGAAAAATATCAAGAAAATTGGCACTTGCCTCCCAAAGCTTTCTTCCTTTTTTTTATTGCCTTCTTGTTGGCTGCGTTAGGGACTGTTTTAGACAGATTGCAGTGTACGTTTGAGTGCTTGTTTGCGTTAGGACTGAGCATCCGAAGAGCTGTGCAAGCCTTTAGTTGCTGTCCCACGAGCCTTCGAAAAATTGACTGACCAACCTCGAACTCAAGCTCACCGAAGCTCTCTCCTCTCTTCACCGAGAGTTTGAGACTTTGAAGAGGCAGGTTGATGAGACTGCCACTGCGGGAGTTGCTGGTCCCGTCATTGTCCGTGAGACACGGATTGAAGCTCCTAAGCCTAAGGAGTTTCGTGGAGAAAGGAATGCCCAAGATGTTGAGAACTTCTTGTGGCAAATGGATGCTTATTTCGAGCAAGTTTGCATGACCAGTGAAGCTGCCAAGATTCGGACAGCAGCTATGTACTTGAGCGACACCGCCATGCTGTGGTGGCGGAGGAAAAAGGCGGACATGGAGAGAGGGGTTTGTTCCATAGACGATTGGGAGCAGTTCAAAGGGGAGTTGAAGCGACAGTTCTACCCTCAAAACGTGGTGCATGAAGCTCGTCGGAAGTTGAGGGAATTGAAGCAAACGTCCTCCATTCGGGACTACGTGAAGGAGTTCACGAGACTCACTCTCCAAATTCCGAGTTTGACAAGTGAGGATTTGTTGTTTTACTTCTTGGATGGCCTCCAAAACTGGGCCAAACAAGAGCTACAAAGGCGACAAGTTCGTGATGTTGACGAAGCGATCGTAGTGGCAGAATCGCTCAATGACTTTCGGGCAGAAGCAGCGAAGTGGAGGGACAATCGGAACAAAAATGTTCCTCCCAAAGGGGATAGCAGTCGAACCAAGAACAGGCCAGTTCCCAACAGAGGCAGCGATACAAGAGGTAACAATCGCAACCAACCTTCTAATTTCCGCAAGAACTATGAGGATCGTAAGAAAGGCGCTCCACATCGTGAGGGTTGTTATATTTGTGGTGAAACTACCCATGCTGCCCGTTACTGCTCGTCCTTAAGTAAATTAAATGCAATAGTTGCTGCTCAAAAACAGCAAGAACAGGTTGCATCACAAACTGGAGGTCCATCCGGTGAGCAAGGCGGACAGGCTAGCGGGGCTGAAAAGAGTAAGAATGTTGCTGTTGGGATGTTTAATCATATGGCATTGTTTAATCATATGACTCTTGCTGCGTTGGCTACCCAGCCGGCTAGTATAAGGCCGCGCGAATCGTTGTTTGTCAATGCCAAGTTGAATGGCAAAGACGTTAGAATTATGGTAGACACAGGTGCAACTCACAATTTTGTAACAAAGGAAAGGGCCACCGACCTTTGTCTGAGTTACGTTGCAAGTGATACGATGCTGAAAACCGTCAACGCCCTTCCCACAACTGTCCACAGATTCGCTCCTAAAGTTCCTATCGGGTTAAGAGGGTGGAAGGGGCTGGCAGATTTCACCATTGCGCCCATGGATGTTTTTGACATTATTTTGGGGCTGTATTTTTGGTACGAGGTGAACGCGTTTATTTCGCCGCGTCTCAACCAACTGCACATTAGCGATGTCGGAGGTTCCTGCGTGGTGCCCCTTATTCGGGTGCCACAAAACAGAGTACACTTGTCCGCCATGCAGCTTGTTAAGGGCTTCAAGAGAGGGGAACCAACCTTCCTTGCTGCCCTTGTTGGAGGCGTCGGAGACTCAATTGAGGCAGCAGCCTTGCCTCACTATGTCGAGCAGGTCCTCTATGATAATAGGGACGTGATGCCGGAAGAACTTCCCCAACGGTTACCACCGCGAAGGGAAGTTGATCATCAAATTGAACTGGTTCCCGGGGCAAAGCCACCTGCCATGACGCCTTATCGTATGGCGCCCCCGGAGTTGGAGGAACTGAGGAAGCAGCTCAAGGAGTTGCTGGAAGCTGGACATATCAGGCCTTCGAAGGCGCCTTTTGGTGCGCTTGTTTTGTTCCAAAAGAAGAAGGAAGGAACGTTGCGCTTGTGTATTGATTATCGGGCCCTCAACAAGGTCACGGTGAAGAACAAGTATCCCATTCCTTTGATTGCAGATTTATTTGATCGATTGGGACAGGCCAAGGTGTTCACGAAGATGGACTTAAAGAAGGGTTACTACCAAGTCCAAATTGCTGAAGGTGATGAGCCAAAGACTACTTGTGTCACTCGTTATGGTGCCTTCGAGTGGCTGGTTATGCCGTTCGGCTTGACGAACGCCCCAGCTACGTTTTGTACCTTGATGAACAAACTGTTCCATCCCTTTTTAGATCAATTTGTGGTCATTTATTTGGATGACATTGTCGTTTATAGCAACAGCTTAGAGGAGCATGTTGAGCACTTATGCAAAGTGTTCAAGGTATTGCGTGACAACGATTTGTGTGTGAAGCGGGAAAAATGCAGCTTCGCCCAGGCCACTGTCCAGTTCCTTGGGCACACGATCAACCATGGAGAAATAAAGATGGACAGTGACAAGGTCGAGGTAATTCGGGACTGGGAGGCCCCAACGAAGGTACCAGAATTGCGGTCCTTCCTTGGCCTCGCCAATTACTATCGGCGCTTCATATTTGGGTATTCCGCTATTGCTACTCCACTCACCGACTTGCTGAAAAAGAGTCGTGAGTGGGAGTGGACAGACTCATGTCGAGATGCCTTCGAAAAGCTCAAGGCTGCCATTATTGAGGAGCCTGTCTTGGCGCTGCCAGATTTCACAAAAGCTTTCAAAATTCATACCGATGCTTCTGATTTTGCTATTGGTGGCGTCCTGATGCAAGAGGGCCATCCGATAGCGTTTGAGAGCAGAAAACTGAATGACGCGGAGCGACGCTATTCTTCTCATGAGAGGGAGATGACGGCCGTGGTCCATAACTTACGGACTTGGCACCATTATGTATTGGGTGCTCATTTTGTTGTTAAGACGGACAACGTCGCGACAACTTATTTTCAGTCTCAGAAGAAACTGACTGCCAAGCAGGCCCGTTGGCAAGACTTCTTGGCTGAATTCAATTTCACGTTGGAGTACAAGCCGGGGAAGACAAATGTGGTGGCCGACGCACTTAGTCGCAAGGCTGCCCTTGCTGCGATTATTAGCTCAACTTGCAGCCGCGTTATTGATGATATTAGAGAGGGTATGCAACATGATCCCGTAGAAAAACAACTTCTCGTTTTGACCCAACAAGGCAAGACGAAGAAATTTTGGGAGGAAGATGGATTGCTGTACACCACAGGCAGACGGGTGTACGTACCAAAGTGGGCTAGTCTTCGGCGTACATTGATCAAAGAGGGTCATGATACAATGTGGGCTGGTCACCCGGGGCAAAAGAGGACGTTAGCGTTGCTGGAATCATCTTATTATTGGCCTCGAATGCGAGACGACATTGAGGTCTATGTGCGCACTTGCCTCGTTTGTCAACAAGACAAAGTTGAAACGAAGGCGCCGGGTGGACTGCTTGAGCCACTGCCGATTGCTGAGAAACCATGGGACAACATCACCATGGATTTCATCACTTGCTTGCCGAATTCAGAGGGGTTCGGGACCATTATGGTTGTTGTTGATCGCTTCTCAAAATACGCGACATTCACTGCCACAACGGCCAGCTGCAAAGCTAAAGAGGCAGCCCGTATATTCTTAAAAGACGTCGTGAAGCATTGGGGCATACCCAAGCACATTATTAGTGATCGAGATCCTCGATTCACCGGTGCATTTTGGCGTGAATTATTCAGCCTACTTGGGTCTGAATTGCACTTTTCGACCAGCTTTCATCCCCAAACAGACGGACAAACGGAGTGGATCAACGCACTCTTGGAGTGCTATTTGCGGCACTATGTCAGTGCCAATCAGAAGGACTGGGCAAAGTTGCTGGACACTGCCCAGTTCTCCTATAATTTACAG
>JAJOOE010018838.1:0-21823 GCA_036250405.1 Solanum raphanifolium | reverse complement strand
TCAGTCTGTGTAGCTTTGTCTTGATAAGTAATCTGCAATAACATTCTTGTCAGTTTTTATCACTTCAATAGTAAATGTAAAATTTAATATATTTAATACCAATCTTCTCATTTCTTTCGTAGTTACCGAATCTTGTATTTTTCTTGTTAGCCACCATTTTACTTGTGTATTATCGGTCCTTATAATAAATTTGTTATATACAATATATGGTTCAAATGATAGTAAACATTTATATACTGAATATAATTCTTCCCTATTTATTTCCCATCTTATTTCTACAAACTTTTTCACACCCCGAGCTTACACCCTAAACGTGGCTGGTACTCGAGAACCATTGCTGACCCTAAGCGGACCCTTGTCATGACTTACTTACTCAGCGAAAGACTTAACTTAACAATATAACCTCAAAACATAACTTTAAAGAGATATAAAACTTAGCAAAACCAGCAATTGAAGTCTTTAAACAACATTTGAATGATAATGTGAAGACAACTGAACTACTAACTGTTTATCTGTCCATGAAGCCTCTAAAACAAAGTGGGATGTCGGAACAAGACACCCGATAATCCTAACAACAAAAATACTGAAAGCAAAGTAAAATGAGTCCTCCAAAATTCAAAAAAGCTCACCAACAGACTCTGAGTGCTGAACCTGATCAATGAGGTGCTGGATGTTGATCCTGGTTTCCTGTGTTTGCATCAAAATATGATGCAGGCCAATTGGCATTAGTACATTGAATGTACAAGTATACGAGTTGGAATGCTAAACATAACATAGACTTGAAAAGATTCTAAAAGTAACACTTACCTTGGATCTTCTCAACTCATGAATAACTCAGCTCATAATAAAGCAATAAAACACATGCAATATATGAAAAGCTTTATAAAACAGTAAAAGCAACTTAGTTCGTTAAAGAAAATGCAATAACAAACTCAGCTTTACTCATATAACAAAGTAATATAGTTTATGTGGGAGTTTCTCTTACCGACAACCACCACTATGAGCCTAAGTGGTGATACAACGTCTTGCCGACGCTGCCAGAATTGTCCTATACTTTGCCATCATATAGAACACTTAACTTAGTGGATCCACTAGCTTATGCTAAAAGCATCTTAAGGAGTCATCTAAAAAGTACGATCCTTTATTACCCATGATGGCTACATGGTTTATGGAGACGTGAGTTATCTAAACTAATGTTTGTCCCCATATCGGTGCTCCATACTACTCCCAAAATATACCTTAGCTCATATGTTTGTAAAAACAAAACCCTTTCTTTGGTTTGAGATAATTACTCAAACCTTAGCTTAAAAGCTCTTTTGGAAATCTCAGTTTCCTCTTTACTGAAAAACTAACTCAAAGGCTCATTTGGAAATCAAAGTTTCCTCTATACTTGAAAAGAAAACTAGAACAAAGGCTCCTTTTGAAATCTCAGTTTCCTTTCTTGTTTAAATGTGGATACATAGTCCCGATATACTCTTTTGAAGAAATGACTTCAATCTTTACTCTTTACTCAACTCAAAACTTAAGTCTTAAAACAAAGTTAAGACATTTGTAAAAGACTTTTGAAAACTTTATGAACTTCTCTTGACTTGACTCTTAACTTTCCTTGAATTGAATTATGGATTCAGGGATTGTGATTTGTGATAGGAAGGATCTCATGATGTTTAGGAATTATTTTAGATAACTAAACATGAGAAACAATCAATAAATCACCGTCTTGGAACAAGTCCGTGACGCGGAGCCCGACTTTTTCCTTCTTCGTTTTGCAGCCCCAATTCGCTTAAACTCGATTATTGTTCTCAAATTCAATTTAGATTCAGATACCTAGCATATGTACTCAAGAACCTAACTCAAAACAACTCTAAAACTCAACGTAAAGATCTCAGAAACTCCTCAATTCAGCCCAATTGAAGAACAACATTCAAATTCAAGAATACCTATCAAAACATCAACTTTCAAACTCTTTTAGGATGAATTTCGCTGAAAAACCATGCTTAGCGCGTGGGTGAACGAACCCAACGCTATGAAAGACTCACATACCTTTTAGGATCAATTCCTTGGCGAAATCCACAACCAAAATCAATCGTTCTTGGCGAATCTTGTTTATCCTCTTCTCCTTTCTCTTATTTTCTTTTTTCTCCAAGCCCTAGCGTGATACTTCAACTTTTCTAAACTAGCAAAATTTGATTTTTACCCCAATTAACTCCTAAAAACGAATTAGAATAATTAGGTAAGGAAAAGACTAAATAATCCTTCGAAATCCGGATTAGACTTTCCTTATTCAGACAACCCAACTTCCAAAGGGCATAACTCACTCATACGAACTCGGAATCGCGCAAACTCAGCAGTGTTGGAAAGGTTATTCCAAGAGATTTCCAACCATATCTGGAAATACATCTAAATCATCTTGAGCTAGGAGTTATAGTCGTTTGAAGTTGACCAAAACTTAATTATTCTAACTTAACAAAATTTTCCAGATTTTCATTCTTTCCAAAAATGACTATTTCCAATTATTAGCTTCTTCCTAGTTATTTCAAATTGCAAGATTTTACATAAATAGTTGAAAGTATGAGAGTGAATGTCATAACTACATTAAAGACAATTCAATATGGGCAATCGAAGGCAATTTATTTTTGTCAGAAAGAGGCGTTGCAACAGCCATATTTTGGAGCAACATTAATATTATTTTTTGAGATAATTAAAAAGATATTGAGACTCATTCAATAGAATGAATATAGATAATATTTCCTTTTGAGATACTAGAAATATTTTTGTAACAACTTATTGGTTGGGACTATCTTGGTCAACATATCTGTTGGATTACCATCGGTAGACACTTTATACACATCAACAACCCCTTTAAATACATTGTCTATGACTACCATTTGACTACCTTTTGTCTCATTTGACGACGAAACAAGCTTCCATGTTTGGTTCTTTTGAAGAAACTCAATCTATTCACCCATAGCACCAACCCAGTGATATGCTTTTAAACTAGAAATAACTTATTTATAGTTTTTAGGCTCAAGCACATTCATGATCTCTGTAACTAATAAGACAAATTTCTCAAAATTTACATATCCAAAAGAATTTTCATCAACTATGTTTGCAAATATTTTTGGTCGGTTGATCACTCTTTTTTTTGCTTATTACAATGTTATAGAATTGTTGTTGCCAAGGTGCATCAACATTATCATTTTGATTAATGTCTTGCACCTCCTCTACTTCTGAATACTAAGCTAAGGTAGTAGAGATTCAACTTCTAGCTCTATACAGTCACTTACACCACAATTTGTTTCTACTATTGTCTTTTTTATCCTGACTGTCCAGTGAGGTAGATTTATTGGATTTCACATCCCTACTATTAATTCACCATTGAACCTTTTGATCAGTGCACCACAAACTCTAACCTTTCACTCCAGTTGCATACCCTAGAAATATACACTTCTTTTATTTGCCTCAGCTCAAGTTTTTGCATCCCTCACATGAGCTTCATTTTCCTCTGACTTTAGTGAAGTTACGTTATTTCCATTAATGAATTATTGCTAAAGATCATTTTTAGTGTAGTGAGGATTCATTTTGAGTTTATGGTTGAGTTTGGTTTTGATGTTCGGATTTGAGGTAAAATATGATTTACTCTTCTTTAGACTTTACTACTTGTGATTCTCATATTTTTTGTAAGTTTTTTTTTCTTTAGCATAATTGCGCTATTATTTTAGTTTTTGAACTAAAGCAAAATTTTGCTTTATATATATTAACTTCTTCTTTTTTGAATTTGAAATTATGTTATATTTTTTATTCCAATTTATCTGTTATAGTATTGTTGACTTGTTATTTCACAATGCATGACATTCAATTTTTAATCATATAATTGATAGAACTTTTGTCAAACCTTTAAATTATTTTATGACAATATATTTATAAATCTTTTTGTCAAACATGTAGTCCATGATGTTTTTAAAAATATGTACTTTTAGTTTTATAATTATTTAAATTAAAATATTTTTTATTTAAAAAAAAATTAATTATTATTTATAATATTAGTTAAAATATATAGGTTTATTAATAAACTAGTTTTGTGACACGTGTGTTGCACGTGATTACCAATTCCAAAAATATATGTTATAGTAAATAGTATTGCATATTTAAGGGAAGATTTGAATAATAAGCTTAGAAAAAAAAACTATTGCAGATTCTTTTGTGAATGTTCAACGTGGATCATCATATATATTTCAGATGTGTTTTGCATGTGTATTCCACGTTAAATTGTTCAGATGTCATATGAACATGTGAAGAGAACAACTCCATCTTATATATTCACATATTTTCACATTGGTTCTGAGTTATTTAAAAAAAAAAACTTGGAACATTTTAAAATAATATATTTTGAAGTTAGAAGATCTTATTAACTTGATAATAAATATGTGACATGTATAATACTTTAATTTAAATACAAATACCTACCCAAATATAAATATATATTTGCATTATTGAAAATATTTATCTCATAAAATTAACTATTAAATAAATAATAAAATTAAACTAATACAAACTTCAACTGGCATTATTACAAGGTATATGAACTTTTCTTCGTCTAAAATAATAAAATATTAAGAAATAGTAAATAAGTAAAATAAAAGGGCAATGTTTATATAGTAACTACTATTTTGAATCAAATTTCATTAGAGTCTAAATCACATAAGTAGCATTGATAAATAAAGGCATTCTTTTGTCTTGAGCATCAAAAACAAATCGTGACAATTCTTTAAATTTTGGAAAAGATATTCAGAAGCATATATCTACATCACAAGAGAAATTGTTAACAAAAACAAATGAATTTAGACTACATCATGTTAACTTCATATATTGGAACATTACATACTAATGTATATATTAAGCTAAAAAAATATTATTATATCATCAAAATTCTTTTCCTGAAGTACTCGAGGTTATGAAATATACCCTATTAGGATAGAACGACTTACTTCATCAGAATAGTGGTATCTTATATCCGCTAAAATTCGAACTCACTCAGCGACAATAAATAATAGAAAAAAATTTTAAATGCAAGAAGAAGAGTTTAGATCAAAAAAATTGTGGTTTAAAAATGAGAGGAATCCCCTCTATTTATAGTCAACAAAGGGTAGTATGAATAAATGTTTTTTGTGTCTTATCTAAAAAGTCATGTCCTTTTTGAGAAGTCGCAACCCTTTGGAATAGTCACAACATATTGAAAAACTCACAACTCTTTGGAAAAGTCACAACTTATTGAAAAAGTCACAACTCTTTGGAAAAGTCACAACTCATTGAAAAATCACAACCCTTTGAAAAAAGTCACAACTTATTGAAAAAGTCACAACTCTTTGGAAAAGTCACAACTCATCAAAAAAACACAACCCTTCGAAAAAAGTCACAACTTATCGAAAAAGTCACAACTCAGTGAAAAAATCACAACCTAAGTTTGGGATATTATAGTAATTTAACATTCAAGTTAGGAGTTCATGCTTTTAAGGTAGTATAGATATAGATATAGATAGATAGAGATATAGATATAGAAGATAGATATAGATATAGATATAGATGTATTTCAAGAGGCAATATGTATCTTAAATATCTAACTGAATATCTTTATAAAGACACATATTTTATTTTTGCTATTAATTTGTAATTTTTGATAATTAATTTTATTTTAATATTTAATTTAACCATGTAATTATTCTTGAACAATCAAATAGTAATTTATAATTACATTTTGACAAATAAATAGATCATAGTAATTACTCCCTTCATTTCACAATAAGTGAATTGTTAAAACATTTTTCATAGTTAAAATTAACTTAATTGTTCAATCTTCAAGATTAACTTAAAACTTTCTTCAATTTTTACCTTTCATTTGGATTTTCGATGTGAAGAGTTCAAGAAACTCTAAGGGGTCGTTTGGTTTGAATACAAGTTATGTTGTGATAAGTTATATTGAGATTAATTATCTTGGGATTATTTCTTATTGATTGTTTGAGTTTGTTGTACTAAAATTAACATCCATTTCATACTTCCTAAAATTAAGTTGTTTGCTTACAAAAGTGCCATCTATATATATATATATATACCTCCACCTTGTTTAGCTTAATTATTTTTATGTATGAATTCTTACAAATTCCTTTTGTGTTCAACTATGTGCTAATTTTGAAGGTGTCAATACTCCACTCTAAAAATCGAACCTAATTAAATTTTCAAGTTCAATTAAAGTGTATTGTCTCGGAACTAATTATTAATTCTGGGATAAGTTATCCCACACTTGCCAACCAAACAACAAATTTAGTGAAAATACTACAATTTAATTCCAGGATTATTTTGTGCTATCCTTCACATCAAAAGACCCCTAATTGCTTTGAGGTATTGTAAGTAGTTATCATAATCAATGTTTACTCATTCTAAAGAGTAATATGACAATAATTTAAAAATTTAAAGGTGAAAAATAATGTCTAATTAGTGTCTTAATATATTTATTTTCTTAAAGGGTGTGCAATATTCCAACAATTCATTTATTTTTAAATGGAGGAAGTGTTACACTGTGTATTCCCTTTGTTCCTATTTACATGTCGTCCTTACTAAACAAATAGATGTTTCTTAATTAATATTTATTATGACCCAGAAATTGGTAGGTTAAACTAGAGCCTCATTGTGTGAGTTAGGATAACTTTAATTTGACGGCTAGGCTATTTTTAGAACTTAAATGAGTAAGGAAGAAACCTAGGGTTCAAGCAAGGGCCTAAGCTAGCAAGATAGGGTGAAAGGAACCTTGTTCTTAGATGGACCATTTGGCGATGGGGTCACTTGATCGTCCAAGTGACTTGGCGATGCGCCAAAGTGCACTTGGGGTCGCCTTACGGGTTGTCCCTTTGGTCAAAGTTCTGGAACAAAGGGCGAACTAAGTCTTAGCTCGCCAACAAGCTTGGCGAGTCGCCCATTGGCCCTCTCGATTGCGTTGTGAGCTGCCTATTTTTGGAGCTTACTGGAAATTTGGGCGAGCAAATGCTTCACTTGACGAGTCGCCTAGTGCTCTTGGTGAGCCAAGAGGGTTCATTGGGCGAGCTAAATCGTGAAAGGGGAAAAAAATTAAGTTCAAATTTTAAGGTTCCTTAGTTGTTTTCCAAAATTGAGTCCTCATTATTTTATTCCTTTACTAGTGACTATATAACCTTTTTAGACTTAAAAAAACCTTGGAATTTAGTTACTTTTAAAAGAATTAAAAGAAGACCCATCTCCTCTCAAAATTTCTCTCTCTAGAGTTCCTCCATTGAAGAACACCAAGAACTTGAACATTAGGGCTCAAGAATCCATCTTCTCAACTCCTATTCGTGGGCAAAGCTTCAATTAAGGTATTGTTCAAAAACTAGGGTTTTCATTCTAGCAATGGGTTCTTCTTAAAAACGATTTCATTATGTTATTTGTCTTATATGATGGATGATTTGACGTTAAATGGTCATTTTTTATAGTAAAACTCCCCATGAACCCATGAACTACCCCATGACCCCAATTTCATGAATTGTGATGGGAGTATTGATGCAAGATGATTACTATGTATTGTGTCTTTGTTAATGTAGTTATTAAGTCTTGTTTTATTCATGCTTAAAGTAGTAAATTCTAAGTGTGATTGTGAGACTTGGTTCATGACCCTTGAACGGGGTAAATTGTGAAGGATTGTTCATGATTGATGAAGGATGTATATGAACTTATGATTCACTTGAAAGGTAAACATCCTATGACTATTGTGTAAATTGAGGTATTATTGAAAGGGCATTATCCCATTACCCTTACACATGTTCATAAATGACTTGTCTAGGATGATGTTGATGTTGTTGTGTTGATTGAAAGGCTAATTCTCATGTAAACACTATGAAAAATAATGTGAAAGGGTTACTCACATGTTAATGATAATTCTAAGGATCAAAGTTAGTTCTCACCTAAATGAATATATGAGTTATTTTATGAGTTGTATTGAATGAAGGGTAGAATACTTCTTCACACATGTAAATAAAATTCCATGACTAATTATGTATAATTTGGGAGATATGGATATGGAGAATGCGGTAAAGGCCCTTCCGCCAATGCAATAGGTTGGGTCATCTAAAGTGAACTCATGAGACGGGAGCCCCTCCGCCAATGCAATATGGCGGGTTTCTAGAAGCAATCTCCCTATCCCATAACTATGTGCCAACATAGGACTTAGCTAGTGGATCCACCTAAAAGCTAATACATTTAGTTCTACTTTAGGCAAGTTGAAAACCTTCTTTCGGTGTGGGGTTACACAACACTGAATTCCATGTAGCTCACATGGTCTATGTAGGTTATGGCTATTCTTCCCTAAATGATAAGATAATAAATAAGACATGATCTATACTATGACTTCTTAATGAGTTTACTTAGTTGGAGTGGGGGTATAGGACTTCAGTTTTACATTGCACAAGTAGACTTAGTAAGATGTTATGGGATGGTTCTTTATGTTGTGATGAGATATGAATGTATGCATGTATGTTGAATGGATAGTTGCTTTGAATGACTTTCCTTCTGTTCAAGTAATGTACATGACTATTTCTTTATTGATGATATGTACGACTAAGGTAGCTTCAAGGGAGTACTAGTATGGTTGGAATTATGGGATGCCAACCATACATTGCACAAGTGTTCCTTAGGGGTTGCTAACGTGTTGATACTACTATGTTGTGATTATAAATGTGATTATGGTTTGTCTTTGACATTGAAAATGCATGTTGGTTTCCAAACTTGATAAATTCATACTTTTCACTAAACGTCCTTTTTATCATACTTAAAGGATTTTATGCATGTTTCCAAACTTAGTACATATTTGTGCTAACCCCTTATTCTTCTACATTTTGATAAGTGTAGGTTCTGGCTAGGTGATATATACTCTCTTTCTTGAAGAAGACTTGGATTGTTTAACTTCAAGTTGCGGTGAGTCCTCAAGTTCGAGGACGGATTATCCATTTCTTAGATGTTATTGTACTTCTCATTTTGAGACTTTTATTGATGTAAAGGGCTAAGTCCCAAAATTTGTATTCCTATGTTTTAGATGGTGTATGAGACAAAGTCTAGATTCCTATGATTTTCGATTATGAAAAATGAAGTTTGACTTCTGTTGTAAAAGTTTTAATTTTTTCCTCATTATTTCTATGTATTATGTTATGATGAAGCTAGAGGCTTGTATGAGACCCCTTCTGGGTCAAGTACGCCATGTTACGTTTAGGGGGTACTCCTAGGTCGTGACAAACTTAGCATCAGAGCATAACATTTTGGGAATAATATTTAGGTTGATGTCTCATGAACCACGTCTAGTAAAGTCTTGTTAATGAGTGTGAAGCGCGCCACACTTAATAATGAGAGGCTATAAGATGTTTAGGAACTTTTGCTTCTTCCATTACTCTTTAGTCATGCTTTGGAGTCCTAACTCTATGAAGTCATTTCTCCTAACCCTTCTCTTGTGATTATATGCAATGGATACAAGCAGAGGAAATGCAAGGAGGATGCAAGAGGAGAATGGGAATGAGAGAGTTCCTCCCCAAGCTCCTCAAGATCCTCAAACTCTTAATGATGAAGGGGTCATGACTAATGTGGAAGTAAGGGCAGCTTTCAAAACATTGACTCAACTTATGACGATTCAAACTCAAGCCGTCACCACTCAAGCACAAGCTATAACGACACAAGCAAATAGGGAAGTTGGGCCTTGAGTGAATCCAAATGTGAGCACCATGGCTTCAAGGTTGAGAGACTTTACTCGAATGAACTCTCCTATTTTATTGGGTTCCAAAGTGAATGAAGACCCACAAGAGTTTTTGGAGGAGGTCTACAAGATAGTGAATGCTATGGGAGTAACTTCTATTGATAAAGCCGAACTAGTAGGGTATCAATTGAAAGATGTGGCCCAAATATGGTTTGCTCAATGGAAGGATAATAGGGCTATAAGAGAGAGTCCCATAACTTTGGAAGTGTTCAACAAGGCATTCCTTGATAGGTTTTTTCCACAGGAAATGAGGGAAGCAAAAGTGAAGGAATTTATCAACCTTTGCCAAGGAGGTATGAGTGTCCAAGAATACTCCTTGAAATTCACTAAGTTATCCAAATATGCCCCATCTTTGGTGTTTAATCCTAGAGATGAGATGAGCCGATTCGTGACGGGTGTGTCCCATTCAATTGAGGAAGAATGTCGTGCAACTATGCTTCATGAAAATATGGACATTTCACGTCTAATGGTGTATGCTCAACAAGTTGATGAGACAAGGCTTAGCAAGAAGAATAGAGAGGTAAAAAGGGAAAAAACCGAAGATGGTAATTCTTCTAAGGGTAAGTTTGAGGGTCAAAGTGGACCAAGGTTCAAGAAGAAGTTTTCCAACCAAAGCTCCTCCAATGCTCCAAGACCCAGCAAAGATAGGGTGTCTAACCATAAGCCTCAAGGAGGCAATAGGGGTGGATCTTCCATGGAGAGGCCTACATGTGCCAAGTGTAGTAAGAAGCATCAGGGAAAATGTCTTGCCGGTATGGGTGTATGCTATGGATATGGTGAAAGTGGACATCAATTGAAAGATTGTCCAATTTGTGCGGTCAAGGGGAAAGAGGGTAACCAAGCTCCTCTAAGTGGTTCAAATCCCGATTCTCCCAAGAAGAATCGCTTCTATGCTCTGTAATCCCAAAGTGATCAAGAGGGGTCCCCGGACGTTGTTACCGGTATGTTGCAAGTATTTTCAATTGATGTTTATGCATTACTAGACCCCGGTGCCACTTTATCTTTTGTTACTCCTTTTGTGGCTATGAAATTTGAAGTACCTCCCGAAGAGTTAAAAGAACTTTTTTCCGTTTCTAGCCCGGTAGGTGATTTGGTTATAGATAAAAGAGTTTATAGGAGTTGTCCTATCTCTTTATCTCATAGAGTCACTTTGGTTGATTTGATAGACCTAGATATGTTGGACTTTGATGTTATCTTAGGGATGGATTGGCTTCATGCTTGTTTTGCTTCCATTGATTGTAGAACTAGGGTAGTAAAGTTTCAATTTCCAAATGAGCCCATTTTGGAATGGAAAGGGGGGAATTCAATCCCTAGAGGTCGATTCATGTCATGTCTAAAGACTTATAAAATGATTTCTAAGGGTTATGTATATCATATTGTAAGAGTTAATGACATAGAGTCCGAGACTCCTCCTTTAGAGTCGGTCCCTGTAGTGAAGGAATTTCCAAATGTTTTTCCCGATGACTTTCCTGGCATTCCTACCGAACGGGAAATAGACTTCGGCATTGATAGTTTGCCAGATACTCAATCCATATCAATTCTCCCTTATCAGATGGCTCCGGCCAAATTAAAGTAGTTGAAGGAGCAACTCAAAGATTTGTTAGACAAGGGCTTTATTCAACCTAGCATATCTCCATGGGGTGCTCCGGTATTATTTGTGAAGATGGGTCACTTAGAATGTGTATTGATTACCACCAATTGAATAAGGTCACTATTAACAATAAGTATCCACTTCTTAGAATTGATGATTTGTTTGACCAACTCCAAGGGGCGAGTTACTTTTCAAAGATTGACCTAAGGTCGGGTTATCACCAACTTAGGGTGAGAGGGGTTGACATTCCTAAAACGGCCTTCCGAATAAGATATGGTCACTATGAGTTTCTAGTGAGGTCTTTTGGTTTGACCAAAGCCCCAGCGGCTTTCATGGACCTTATGAATAGGGTGTTTAGGCAATACCTTGATTCGTTTGTGATCATTTTTATTGATGATATTTTGATCTACTCTACGAGTGAAGGTGATCACATGAAGCATTTGAGGATAGTATTGCAAGTCTTTAAAGACCAACAATTGTATGCTAAGTTTAGCAAGTGCGAGTTTTGGCTAAGGTCGGTTGCTTTCCTCGGTCATGTAGTGTCAAGCATGGGTATAGAAGTTGATCCTAAAAAGATGGGTGCGGTTAAGAGTTGGCCTAGACCCCTAAGTCCTATCGATATTAAAAGCTTTTTGGGTTTGGCCGGTTACAATATGAGATTTGTTGAGGGCTTCTCATATATCGCTTCTCCGTTAACGGCCTTGACCCAAAAGAAAATCCAAATTTGAGTGGTCGGAGGCTTGTGAGAAGAGCTTCCAAGAGTTGAAGAATAGACTCACCACCTCTGCGGTGTTGACCCTATCGGAGGGTACCGATGGGTTTGTAGTATATTGTGACGCTTCTTGAGTGGGTTTGGGATGTGTCCTTATGCAACATGGCAAAGTGATTGCCTATGCTTCAAGGCAACTCAAGGTACATGAAAAGAATTATCCAACTCATGATCTTGAACTAGCGGTGGTGGTGTTTGCCTTGAAAATATGGAGACACTATCTCTATGGAGTGCATGTAGATGTGTTTACCAACCACAAGAGCCTTCAATATGTGTTTAGCCAAAAAGATTTGAATCTCCGACAAAGAAGGTGGTTAGAACTTTTGAAAGATTATGACATGAGGGTCTTATACCACCCCGGCAAAGCTAATGTAGTTGTGGATGCCTTAAGTAGACTGTGCATGGGTAGTGTGGCTCATGTAGAAGATGAGAAGAAAGAATTGGTTCGTGATGTGCGTAGGTTGGCCTGGTTAAGTGTCCAACTAGTGGATTCCACCAAGGGTGGATTCATGGTCCATCATAGTTCCGAATCATCTTTTGTTGTTGACGTAAATTCTAACCAACATCTTGTTCCTATCTTAATGGAATTGAAAGAATCGATTCTCAACAAGTCTGTTGAGGATTTCTCCCAAGGGAGAGATGGGTTGCTTAGGTACCAAGGTAGATTATTTGTTTTGAAAGTTGATGGCTTGAGATAGAAAATTTTAAAAGAGGCTCATGGTTCGTTGTATTCTATTCATCTGGGAGCCACCAAGATGTATCGTGACCTACGGGAAGTCTATTGGTGGAATGGCATGAAGAAGGATATAGCGGGTTTTGTAGCCAGGTGTCTGAATTGTCAAAAAGTTAAGGCTGAACACTTGAGACCAGGAGGTTTGCTCCAAGATATAAATATTCCCACATGGAAGTGGAAAGAGGTGAATATGGATTTTGTGATGGGTTTGCCTCATACTTGAAAGCAAGATGATTATATTTGGGTCATTGTTGATAGGATGACTAATTCAGCCCACTTCATTCCCATCAAGGTTTCATATTCGGCGGAAGACTATGCCAAATTGTACATCAATGAGATAGTGAAGTCGCATGGGGTTCCTTTATCTATCATTTCGGATCGGGGTACTTAATTTACTTCACATTTTTGGAAGGCGTTCCAACAAGGGATTGGTACCCATGTTAAACTTAGTACCGCTTTCCACCCTCAAACGGATGGTCAAACGGAACGCACCATTCAAACCTTAGAGGACATGTTGAGGGCGTGTGTGATTGACTTCATGGATAATTGAGATGGCCATCTACCATTGATAGAATTTGCCTACAACAATAGTTACCACTCAAGTATTGCCATGGCTCCTTTTGAAGCATTGTATGGTAGGAGGTGTAGATCTCCGGTTAGGTGGTTTGAAGTATGTGAGTTTGCTCTAATTGGTCCCGAACTAGTCTATGAGTCCATTGAGAAGGTTCGACTTATAAGAGAGAGGTTGAAGACTGCCCAAAGTCGGCAAAAATCTTATGCCGATGGAGGGATCTTGAATTTGAGGTTGGTGATTGGGTCTACTTAAAAATATCACCTATGAAAGGTGTGATGAGGTTTGGTAAGAAGGGGAAGCTTAGTCCCCGGTATGTGGGCACATCCCAAATCATGAAACGTGTTGCGAAGTTGCTTATGTATTGGACTTGCCAAATGAGTTGGCTCCGGTTCACCCGGTGTTTCATGTTTCCATGCTTAAGAAGTACATTGGTGATTCGGTATCCATCCTTCCTTTAAAAGGTTTAGGGGTTGATGAAAACAAAGTTTCGGTTGAGATTTTGGATCGGCAAGTTAAGAAGTTAAGAAACAAAGAAGTAGTTTATGTTAAGGTTCTATGGAGGAATCACTTATTTGAGGGTGCTACATGGGAGGCCGAGGCGAACATGAAGTCCTGTTATCCTCATCTATTTCCTTCTACTCCTACCCCAACTTGAGGTAAATAGTTTCTTGAATTTGGTGTTTTGGAAGTCATTTTTGTGCTATGAGTTTTCTTTATGATTTCCTTATGTTGTGCATGTTCTTGTGAGAATTCATGTTTAGAATATATTGAGTTTTCATGATTTATATGTTCCTCATGTTGATTTGCATTTTAGTATGATGATTTAATTTTTGACTTCATGAGGTGAAATGATGAACATGCTTAATGATGTGTTGACATGTTGGCTCCATATTGTTGTTTTAAGCTTCTATGTATTGGAGAAGGTAGTTGCTCCTATGTCTATGTGAGATCATGAGTTCCATGCATATTTGGTTGGTAGATGTAGTTCCTACTTCTTTGTATTGTATTGAGCTTATTGATGTGGAGTTAAGGTTGCCTTCGATGGTTTGTGCATTGTTTATGATGTCGCATGCATGATGGGTTACTAGTTTAGAGTTGTTAATCCCTTAATATGTTTGAAGTGTCATTCGAGGACGAATGTTCCTAAGGGGGAAATAATATAACGACCCAAAAATTGGTAGGTTAAACTAGAGCCTCATTGTGTGATTTAGGATAACTTTAATTTGACGGCTAGGCTGTTTTTAGAACTTAAATGAGTAAGGAAGAAGAGTAGGGTTCAAGCAAGGGCCTAAGCTAGCATGATAGGGTGAAAGGAACCTTGTTCTTAGATGGACCATTTGGCGATGGGGTCACTTGATCGCCTAAGTGACTTGGCGATGCGCCAAAGTGCACTTGGGGTCGCCTTGTAGGTTGTCCCTTTGGTCAAAGTTCTGGAACAAAGGGCGAACTAAGCCTTAGCTTGCCAACCAGCTTGGCGAGTCGCCCATTGGCCCACTAGATCGCCTAGTGAGCTGCCCATATTTGGCGCTTACTGGAAATTTGGGCGAGCCAAAGATTCACTTGGCGAGTCACCTAGTTCCCTTAGTGAGCCAAGAGGGTTCATTGGGCGAGCTAAATCGTGAAACGGGGAAAACTTTAAGTTCAAATTTTAAGGGTCCTTAGTTGTTTTTCAAAAATTGAGTCCTCATTATTTTATTCCTTTCCTAGTGACTATATAACCTTTTTAGACATAAAAAAACCCTTGGAATTTTCTTACTTTTAATAGAATTAAAAGAAGACCCATCTCCTCTCAAAATTTCTCTCTCTAGAGTTCCTCCATTGAAGAACACCAAGAACTTGAACATTAGGGCTCAAGAATCCATCTTCTCAACTCCAATTCGTGGGCAAAGCTTCAATTAAGGTATGGGAACCTTGATTCATGGAACACTTTTCTCCCTGAAGTCCTTCAACTCTAATTTCGAAATTTGGGATATTGTTCAAAAACTAGGGTTTTCATTTTAGCCATGGGTTATTCTTAAAACCGATTTCATTATGTTATTTGTCTTATATTATGGATGATTTGACGTTAAATGGTGATTTTTATAGTAAAACTCGCCATGAACCCATGAACTATCCCATGACCCCAATTTCATGAATTGTGATGGGCGTATTGATGCAAGATGATTACTACGAATTGTGTCTGTGTTAATCTATATGCTTTAAGTAGTAAATTTTAAGTGTGATTGTAAGACTTGGTTCAAGACCCTTGAAGGGGATAAATTATGAAGGATTGTTCATGATTGATGAATGATGTATGTGACCTTATGATTCACTTGAAACGTAAAGATCCTATGACTATTGTGTAAATTGAGGTATTGTTGAAAGGTCATTCTCCCCTTACCCTTAAACATGTTCATATATGACTTGTCTAGGATGATGTTGATGTTGTTGTGTTGATTGAAAGGCTAATTCTCATGAAAACACTATGAACAATAATGTGAAAGGTTTACTCACATGTTAATGATGATTCTAAGGATGAAAGTTAGTTCTCACCTAAATGAATCTATGAGCTATTTTATGAGTTGTATTGAATGAAGGGTAGAATACTTCTTCACACATGTAAATACAATTCAATGACTAATTATGTATAATTTGGAAGATAATTCTGAGTACCGAGTGGATATGGACAATAAGGTAAAGGTCCTTCCGCCAATGCAATAGGTTGGGTCATCTAATGTGAAATCATGAGATGGGAGCCCCTCCGCCAATGCAATAGGGTGGGTTTCTTGAAGCAATCTCTATATCCCATAACTATGTGCCAACATAGGACTTAGCTAGTGGATCCACCTAAAAGCTAATACATTTAGTTCTACCTTAGGCAAGTAGGACACCTTCTTTCGGTGTGGAATTACACGACACCGGATTCCATGTAACTCACATGGTCTATGTTAATTATGGCTATTCTTCCCTAAATGATAAGATAATGAATAAGGCATTATCTATACTATGACTTCTTAATGAGTTTACTTAGTAGGAATGGGGGTATGGGACTTCACTTTTACATTGCACAAGTAGACTTGTTAGGATGTTATGGGATGGTTCTTTATGTTATGATGAGATATGAATGTATACATGTATGTTGAATGGATAGTTGCTATGAATGACTTTCCTTATGTTCAAGTAATGTACATGACTATTTCTTTAGTGATTATATGTATGATTAAGGTAGCTTCAAGGGAGTACTAGTATGGGTGGTATTATGGGATGCCAACCATACAATGCATAAGTGCTCCTTAGGGGTTGGTAAGGTGTCGATACTACTATGTTGTGATTATAAATGTGATTATGGTTTGTCTTTAACATTGAAAATGCACGTTGGATTCCAAACTTGATAAATGCATACTTTTCACTAAACGTCCTTTTTATCAGACTTAAAGGATTTTATGCATGTTTCCATACTTGGTACATAGTTGTGCTAACCCCTTCTTCTTCTACATTTTGATAAGTATAGGTTCCGGCTAGGTGATATACACTATCTTTCTTGAAGAAGACTTGGGTTGCTTATCTCCAAGTTGTGGTGAGTCCTCATGTTCGAGGACGGATTATCCATTTCTTAGATGCTATTGTACTTCTCATTTTGAGACTTTTATTGATGTAAAGGGCTAAGTCTCAAACTTTGTATTCCTATGTTTTAGATGGTGTATGAGACAAAGTCTTGATTCCTACGATTTTCGATTATGAAAAATTAAGTTTGACTTCTATTGTAAATGTTTTAATTTTTTCCGCATTATTTCTATGTATTATGTTATGATGATGCTAGAGGCTTGTATGAGACCCCTTCGGGGTCACGTACACCGTGTTACGTCTAGGGGCCACTCTTCGGTCGTGACAATATTTGTGAATTCACAAAATCAATATATAAATTGCACTATTCTTCCTATTTTACCCTTGAGAGATTAGCCCTGCAAATATGATCTTGACTGACAAAGAAAAATTAAATGATTAATTCATGTTTATTGGTCAATTTATTTAATCAAAATAAATTACTTCATGTTCATTAATTGAAAACTTGACTTCAAGAAAAAATGAAATAAGAGTACAATAGTAAACTTACCTAATTTCTTAAAGGGGCGTGAAATCTAAAATCATGACAACTAAATATGAAGGAAAGGAGTAATTTGTAATAGTAATTACATGGTCTTTTTGGATAGAGCCTAAATGGTATGGATATACACAATAGGCTTCCTATGAATGTGATTTATTTTATTCTTATGCATTTGCCTTTACGCGATGTTGTTCGAACAAGCATCTTGTCGAAGAATTGCAGATACAAGTTGCCCAATCTTTCAGATTTGAAACTTGATCAAATACTTTATGATACAACAAAGGGAGAGAAATCACCAACGATTCAATTTGACAACATTTTCAAGCACCTCAAGGACAATCTTTTACGACCAATTACGAAGTTTACCCTTGATGTTATTGGCCTTGAAAGTTGAACTGTCATTCATAAGATGGAATATTTCCTCTCTATGAACGGTATTGAACATCTTGTGCTTAGACTTCTGTTGAGTTGCCTGTACGAATTTCCCTATTCAGTTTTCAGTTGTTTGGAGTTGAGGTATTTGTCGAAAAAATGTTGTATATTTCCTGAAGTACCCAAAGGATAATTATGTATTTGGATAGAAAATTAAAAATAATGACAGAAGTTATTTTGAGTCTGATTTTCTATACCTCTTTTACATATAGTTTTGGATACAAAGGAATTAATTGTTATACTTTTAAGAAGAAAATAAATGAAGAAGACACTGGCTTAAAATCTTTATCTTTCATTCAGAATCTTCAAGCCTTAGCCTATATATAGGCAAATACTTAATAGAATACTTCCACTAAAATAGCACACATATCAGTCCACAATGAGTATAATTAAACTACTCCTACAAAATAGAACACATGACGCCTAAAAAAAACATAACACATTACTACTGAAACACAAAATATGTGGACTGACTCAACTTAAATTAAACAACTCACAATATTCCTAAAGACCATGTCAACAGGCAAACAAAATGAAATTACTACAGTTCCCCCTTAAACTGATGTTTGCTAACAATCAATTTACATCTTTGATTGTGCATATGCCTAGCATCCTTCTAAGTTTAATGAATGACACCATCTTCATGGCCTTGGTGAAAATATCGGCAACCTGGTCTTTGCTCCTGTAATATATCACATCAATTGCTCCATTATTTCTAAGATCTTGTAAAATATAAAATTTCACATCAATGTGCTTGCATCTTCCATGTAGCACTGGATTCTTGGATGGTTGAATTGCTAAACTGTTGTCACAAAAAATCTTGGTAACTTATTATTGCTTGAATTTCAACTCCTCCTGAAGTCTCCTCAACCAAATAGCTTGACAGGCACAAGCAGTCGTTGGAACAAACTCAGCTTCCGTGGTAGACAAAGTAACAATTGGGTGCTTCTTCGATGACCATGAAATAGCACAAGACCCAAACATAAAAGCATAACGTGAAGTGCTTTTTCTCTTATCATAATCACCAGCATAGTCACTGTTTGTATAGCCAAGAATATTGGACTTTTCACTCATCTTATGTAATAGCCCAAAGTCTCTCTTTCCTTGCAAGTAACAAAGAGTTCTCTTGGCTGCAAATAAATGCATTTCTAGGGGATTTTCCATGTACCTGTTGATTAAACTCACTGAATACATTATGTCAGGCCTTGTAGCAGTGAGATACATCAAACTGCCCACAATTTGTTTGTAAAGTGTGCTATCAACCGTCTTCCCAATAGGATTTTTATGTAGCTCAAAACCAGGTTTAGTAGGAGTGTTCACTGGATTGCAATCCATCTGAAATTTCTCTAGAATTTCCCTTACAAATTTCTTCTATGAAATAAATATCCCTTTCTCAGATTGGACTACCTCTAAGACAAGAAAGTAATGCATCAGTTCGAGGCCACACATTTCAAACTCATCCATAATCGACTTCTCAAATTCTTCAAACATGACACCACAATTTCCAGTAAACATAAGATCATCGACATACAAGAAAATAATGAAAATATTTCCTTAATCACAATCTTAAAAAATAATGTATGCTCATAAGGACATTTTTGAAAAACCAACTTTTAGAAAGTACCCCTCAATGCGACTTACCAAGCTCGAGGAGCTTGTTTTAGACAATAAAGGGCCTTTTTCAATATATAAACGTTATGCTCATTTAAAATTTTAACATAACCAGAGGATTATTCTATGAATAAATATTCATCCAAGTACCCATTTAAGAACACCGACTTGATATCTAGCTAAAAAATAGGCCAAGACTTCTGAGCTACCAATGCGATAACCAAGCTGACTGTATCATGTCTAGCAACGGGATAAATACTTCTATATAATCTATCCCGTATTATTTCTTGTATACTTTATCCACTAAACGTGCCTTCTACTTCTCCACTTCACCATTTTTTCTTCAACTTTGTTTTGAAGACCCACTTAATTCCAATGTTTGTTGTCCATATGGAAGATCTGACAGCTCCTAAGTATCATTTCGCTCAATGGCATTAATTTCATCATCCATTGCTTTTCTTCACTTTTACTCCTTCACAACACTGTCAAAAGATGTAGGACCGCAATTTGAAAACAAAGAAAAATGAGTATTTGGATCTTCAATTCTAGTTACCTTGTAATATTTCATCCAAGCAGGACTTCCTCTAACTTGTACGACAGTTTGAACTGTTTCTTCATTTGCTACAGCAATTGGTGGTGGTTGTATGTCACACCCTGAACCTACACCCTGGACGCGACTGGCACTCGAGAACCACTGCTGGCCCAAAGCAAACCCTTGGCCTATCTCAACTCTCAGCGGGAGAATTACACATCAATAGATGAACTCAAAAGTAAAGTTTAACTAAAATGTCTCAAATACTTAAATCATAATATTTAGAAATAACCATTCAACTGGCTAAAGAGTCAACTCAAGTCTTAAACATTAGACAATGGAAATGAAAAGATTCCTCAACTACTAATGTTTATCTATAAAGTCTCCAAATGAAGAAGATTGAAGTCAGGACAAGACCCACAACATCCAAACAAAATTGAAAAGTAAATGGAATCCTCCAGAAACAATGAGGCTCACCAAAGCTGTAACGACCCTCAAAATAAAGTAGGATAAAGTAGAGCCTCACATGGGTTTTATGCATTAATAACTTGTCAAAATAATGAAGAATACCCTTGTAAGTCAATTTTAAAGAGTTTGGAAGTCAAACGTCAAGGGACGACCAAGACGTTCGGAAAGTAGTCTTTTATGTGTTGGTGTGTTCTACTATGTTGTTCATGTTTTTATGTGTTTTTTGGAGTCTAAAATCAGTGGAGGTGACCCTAGTGTCTTAATAAATGTTTTTAGGGTCAAAACGTTCGGATACGATGCCCCGGGGGCCACCCTAAAGGTCCACGAGGAGGACCCCAACCTTGGCCAAGCAAGCTGCCAAGGCAGCTTGAAGTTGTGCATGGAGGGAGTGGCTCCGCATCGCGGACCTGCTCCACCAAGGGCCAAAAAGTTTGGTCCGCGTCGCCGACACATCGTGGACTCTACTGTCTCGTAATTTACTTTCCAGAAACTTGTGGGAACATCTCTGCATCGCGAACTTGTTTCCCGACGAAATCTGCGAAAATAAAACTCAAGTTTGACTTGTTAAAAAGGTCCAACTAAGTGAGGGGTAGTTTGGGTACTTTGGGGAATTATTATAAACGGTTATTCTACCTATTTTAGGGTATTTTAAGTTGGTTAAAACCCCAAAACCTAAAATTAGACCCCATTCTTCAAATTGACCCTTTCCTCTCAAAATAGATTCTCTCAAAAACTCCATTGAAGACCTTGATAAAGCTCAAGCTAGAAGATGGGTTTTCAACTAATTTCTTCTTCAATTTCATGGGTCTTCAATAATTAAGGTATGGAGACTCTTGATTCTTGTATAACCTCTCATTCAAGGAGTTCTATCAAAGATTTTCAAACGTGATTCAAAGACCAAAATTCCCAATTTTCAATCTAAACATGGGTTCCTTGTCAAACAATTTTCTAAATCATTCTATTGATGAATTAATGTGGAATTAAGGTTTTTAAGATAATTTTCAAAGGAATTCTTAAAGAACCCATGATCCCCAAATTCTCAAAATTGGCCTATGATGTGGGTCTTTGTGAATATGATCTCTATTGGTGAAATTATGTTTAGATTAGATTTTATTGATGTTTCCTATGATTCTCTATACTTATTCATGTTGAATTGTTGGTATATTGATGAGTTGAGAATTATGGCCTTATGGGCAAAGTTATGGGTTGATCCCTTTGTTTATAGAATTG
>JAJOOE010018837.1:0-22009 GCA_036250405.1 Solanum raphanifolium | reverse complement strand
TGCGCAAGGAGGTGGAGGTATGGTGAGTTATGGTAATACTTACAACTCTAGTTGGATGAACCATCCTAACTTCTCATGGGGTGAAAATCAAACCCAGAACCAAAATCAAGCACAAAGGGCTAACCAATACTGAGCACAAATAAATGGGCAGAAATATCAAAATAATAGCCAAGGTGGGAACCAAAGTGCGCAGAAAAAGGGTATGACTAATGAGGAGTTTTTTCAAAAGTTGATAGGAAAAATCGGTAAGAACAGTGCCGAGAATGCAAAAATTAATGCAAGGATAGATAGGCAGGATGAGAACTTGAGGAACATCCAAATGTCACAATCTGGAAAAACAAGTTGCGTAAGTAGCTAATTCGCTCAACTTGTGTCCATATGGAGGTTTGTCGGGTGACACTGAGCCCAACCCGAAGCAGTTGAATGCGGTGAGCACCAGAAGTGGGCTACAACTAGAGGAGCTAGCTCCAAAGAGGAGAGATACTGAGGTAGTGAGTGGAGAAAAGAATCAAGAAGAGGTAGTAAAAAACTCCAATGTTGAGAAGAGTGTTCCTCAAGTGAAACCACCTCCTTCTTTTCCACAAAATTTCAGAAAGCAGAACGAAGATGAATGTTTTGGTAAGTTTCTCTCTCTCCTTAAGCAGGTTCACTTAACCTGCCTTTGGTTGATATTTTTCAGGTAATTCCCAAGTATGCCAAGTATGTGAAGGATATAGTGGCAAACAAGAGAGGACTAACAGAGTGTGAAATAGTAGCACTTACTGAGGAGTGAAGTTCTTGAATCTTATATAGACTATCCAAGAAGCTGAAGGATTTGGGTAACTTCACTCTGCAACTTACAATTGGACAAAGTGTCCATGCCCGGGGTTTTTGTGATTTGGATTCTAGAATTAATCTCTTGCCGTCATCTTTATACAAGAAACTTGGGTTGGGAGGTCCAAAACCAACAACTGTCATTCTACAACTGGCAGATAGATCTATTACAAGGCTAGAGGGGGTAGTAGAAGATGTGTTGGTGTAAGTGGGATCATTCATCTTTTTGGTGGAATTTGTAATCCTAAATTTTGAGCTTGATCTGGAAGTTCCATTTATTTTGGGGAGTACTTACTTAGCCACAGGGTGAGCATTGATTGATGTAGCATCTGGGCAGTTAACCTTGAAGGTGCATGATAAGGTTGAAGTGTTTGATGTCTATCGCGCTTTAAAATTACCGTCCATCTATGAAGAGTTGTCTGCCATCACTGTTGTGGATCTAGCTGTAGAATCACAGTGCATTACTTCCGAGGATCCCTTAGAAAGAGTTTTTGTGGGACATGAAATAGATGGAGATTATGAAGCTCAAGAGATGGCAACTTGTCTTAATTTTGCAGTAGTGGTAACACAAATAAATATGGTGGAATCATTGGATCGCAGAGTGGGGCCTCCACTCAAATCCTCAATTGAAGAAGCACCCAAATTGGAGTTGAAATCTCTGCTTGCTCACCTTAGGTATGCGTATTTGGGTAACAATGGAACCTTACCTGTAATACTTTCTGCAGAAGTTTTTGAAACACAGGTTGATGCGACATTGAGAATCTTGAAGCAAATGAAGAGAGCTATAGGGTGGCAGATAGCTGATATTCATGGGATTAGTCTAGCGTTATGTATGCACAAAATCTATATGGAGGAGGATCACAAGCCAAGTGCACAACATCAATATAGGCTAAATCCCTTGACGAAAGAAGTAGTGAGAAAAGAAGTGATCAAGTGGCTAGATGCTGGTATTGTGTATCTGATTTCTGATAGTAAGTAGGTAATCCTGTGTAGAGTGTACCAAAGAAGGGTGGTATGACAGTAGTGAAGAACGATAAAAATGAATTGATCCCCACCAAAATAGTCACCAGATTGAGAATTTGCATGGATTACCAGAAGTTAAATGAGGCCACGTGAAAAGATCATTATCCTATCCCTTTCATCGACCAAATGCTTGACCGTCTGGCAGGGAAGGAGTACTTTTGCTTCTTAGATGGGTATTCCGGATATAATCAAATTTTGATTGCACCAGAAGATCAAGAGAAGACCACATTCACTTGTCCTTATGGTACATATGCTTTCAAACGCATACCATTTGGACTTTGCAATGCTTCAACAACCTTTCGAAGATGCATGATGGCCATTTATCATGATATGGTGGAGAACTTTGTAGAGTTACTTATGGATGATTTCTCGGTCCTTGGGAAGTCTTTTGAGGTATGTCTCCGGAACCTTGATAAAGTACTTTCTTGATGTGAAGATACAAATTTAATGCTCAACTGGGAGAAGTGTCACTTCTTAGTTCGAGAAGGCATAGTGTTGGATGGTGTCAAAGCATGGACTAGAAGTGGATAAAGCCAAGGTGGAAGTGATTGAAAAATTACCCCCTCCTATTTCTGTAAAAGGGGTGCGAAGTTTCCTGTGGCATGTAGGTTTTTACCGGATATTCATCAAGGATATTTCCAAGATTGCAAGACCTATGAGTTGTCTCTTGGAGAAGGAGGTGAAATTTGAGTTTGATGAGGTGTGTGTGAAGGCATTTGAGGCGCTGAAGTGAAACTTAATTAAAGCTCCAATCTTGATTGCTCCTAACTGGGAGTTACCAGTTGAACTCATGTGTGATGCAAGTGATGTAGCAGTGGGTGCAGTATTGGGAAAAAGAAAAGATAAAGTGTTCCATTCAATATACTACGCGAGTAAGACCCTTGATTCTACTCAACCTAACTACATAGTGACTGAGAAGGAGATGCTGGCTCTAGTATTCACCTTCGACACGTTCAGATCGTATTTGGTAGGTACCAAGGTAATTGTTTATATTGACCATGCAGATATTATGTACCTATTAAAAAAGAAGGATTCCAAACCAAGGCTAATCCGGTGGATATTGCTTCTCCAAGAATTTGAACTTGAGATTAAAGACCGGAAGGGTACTGAGAATAAAATAGCTGATCATTTATCCAGGTTAGAAGATTTTTCCCATGTAGGGGCAACAAATACATGAAGAGTTTCCAAATGAGCAATTGATGACATTAGATACCTCTCAAGTACCCTGGTATGCTGATATAGTGAATCTGTTTGTGAGTGGAGTGTACCCTCTAGGTGTAACTACCCAACATAAGAAGAAGCTGACTCATGATGCTAAATTCTACATCTGGGAAGAACCATTCTTGTTCAAAAAAATATTGGATTGAGTGGTGAGAAGATGCATTTCGGAATATGAGGTCAAGCAAGTGCTTGCGAGTTGTCATGTGAGTCCTTATGGAGGGCACCACGGAGGATAGCGCACGAAGTACAAGGTACTACAATCTGGTTTCTTTTGGCCCTCCTTGTTTAACAATTCTATTGCCTATGTGAAGGGGTATGATCAATGCCAAAGATTGGGTACTATATCAAGAAGACATGAGATGCCGCTAAATACTATTCTTGAGGTGTAGATCTTTGATGTGTAGGGTATTGACTTCATGGGTCTCTTCCCACCATCTAGTGGAAACCAATATATTCTGGTGGCCGTTGATTATGTGTCCAAATAGGTTGAGACGGTAGCTCTTCCCATGAATGACTCAAGAGTGGTGATTAAATTCATCAAGAATCACATTTTCATACGCTTTGGTACTCCGAGAGCAATCATAAGTGATGGAGGTAAGCATTTCATTAACCATTTAGTGAAGAATCTTCTTGCTAAGTATGGTATCCAGCATAAAGTTGCCACATCTTACCATCCTCAAACAAGTGGTCAAGTGGAAGTGTCGAATAGCAAGGTGAAGCAAATATTGCAGAAGACAGTGAATGCGCAGAGAAAAGAATGGTCTGAGAAACTTGATGATGTGTTATGGGCATATAGAACTGCATATAAAACACCCATAGGGACTTCTTCCTATCACATGGTGTTCGGCAAGGCATGTCATCTTCCGGCAGAATTATAGCACCAAGCATACTGGGAAATCAAAAAGTTGGATCTTCACCCAGAGTTGGCTGGTAGGAAGCGAATGGGTCAATTGCATGAACTTGAGAAGTTTAGGCTCCATGCGTATGAGAATGCTAAGCTATACAAAGAGAAGACCAAAACATGGCATGACAAGCATATAGTTCCTCGCACTTTCATTCCGGGCGAAAAAGTACTACTTTTTAACTCAAGACTTAAGTTATTCCCCAGAAAACTATGGTCAAAATGGAGTGGTACCTTCAAAGTGGTGAGGGCTATACAACATGGCGCTATAGAAATTAAAGGTAAAAATGCCCTGTCGTTCTTGGTGAATTGGCAAAAGGTGAAGCACTACTTCGGTGAATATACAGATCGCAATCGAGAAGCTATTGAGCTAAATGATGAATGATCCAAGCTGGGTCAAGCCACGACGTTAAACCAGGTGCTCCACGAGAGGAAAACCGTGACATATATGTAATAGGTAGTTAGATTTGCTTAATTTTGAAATTTAGCTTAGTTTACGTTTTTATGATTTAGTGAAGTTTTCTTAATTTTTTTTTTACTAATTTGGTAGGATGTTAGGTTAATTTATTTTACTTGTAATAGTTAGGAAATATAAAGAAAAATACCAAAAGAGGAGTTGTACCACGACAAAAACTAAGGCGCTGGGTGGGAGGCAACCCACCATTATTTAGTTATGTAGTTTGGTTGATGCGCAGTTTATCGGATAATAGACCACAAGAAAAGAGAAAAAACACACTAGAAAATGGGTGAGAATGCCCTGCCTTGGCCAGCGCAGGTCAGGCGCGGCACGCTAGGGGGCGAAGTTCTGCAGCTCATTTTGGGCACATTGGCAGCGCGAGGTGCCCCCATCGCGCTAGCCTCAACTCCACAACGCTGATGTAGACACAACATAGGCGCGGCACGCCAGAGGGCATATAACTGCACCCCATTTTGGACGCACTAGAGGCGCGACACCCCAACACCCTTGTTCGAAAATTTTCAATATTTTAGGGGACCCACTTCAAATTCCACCTTTATTATTCCACCTACCCAAATTCCCCTTAGTTTCTCCCACTATTTCTCTCTCTAACCGACCCCTGTCCTCCGATTCTCTCCAAATTCCAAAAAAAAAACTTCATCTTCTCCACCCACATTCTTCCCCAAATCCCCCATTCCTCTATTAATTCTTCCTAAAACCTTAATATCTTACCTTTTTCTCCACACCCAACCACTACAACCCCTAAAATTCGAAAGAAAAGACCAAACCCACTTACCCCACCCCCACTTCCTACCCGACCCCCACCCACTTTCTTCCCCATTTTTTTCCTTTTCTTCAAAAGTTGAGGTAAGGATAGCTCCTTAGGGTAAAAATGTCGCAAGTGGCGCGGGTGCTAATCAGAGTAGAAAAGGAACGGCTTCCGGAAGTTCAAGTCGGGAACCAACTTACTTGCCACCTCAAAAATTTGGTAACCAAGTGGTTATTCACTATGGTGAGGAATGGCATAACTGTCAACAGGAAGCTAAGTACATAAGGGATGAATATGTTAATGGGGAGCGATTGCTAGAGGAATTTTCTCACATTTACGCTCAAGTCCTTGCTTTGGGACTTCAGTACATCTTCGTGGATCAAAGTGAGTGTAATTTAGGTATTGTGCGTGAATTTTATGCCAATTTGAATACACATCATGTAAGGTGGAACCAATGTCTTATTCGTAACAATTGTGTGCAATTTTTTATAGAAGCGTTGAATGAATTTTTGGGTTCCCCTAATTGTGACCACTCTGAGTTTCTAGACATGGTAGAACGACCTCCTTATTGGGATATTTGGCATACTTTGTGTGGGGTGAACTCTGTTGCTAGGTGGGATAGAGTTACAGATATGGGTCGACATTCGACTCTTCATTATGCCAATTTGAACCTAGAGGCGCGAGTATGGTTGAAAATTGTGTCTAGTATCCTATTGCCATGCAAATATATATGACTTAGGTTCACTAGGGAAAGAGTTGTGTTAGTCTAACAACTTATGAAGGGGCTGCCAGTTAATGCAGGGCCTATTTTGAGGCAGAATATGCTCAAGTTTTGGACAAATAAGCAGTGGCGTTTTTGCTATGGCAGCCTACTCACTAGGTATCTCCGGGCGTTGGAAATTGAGAAAGAAATTCATGATGTGTGTCCTCCCCGTGCCCTTCACTTGGTGTGCCACTTGGTTGATGTCACAAATACTTAAGCGCATGATCAATCTCAAGGGCAAGTGTTGTCTATCGCTGATAGGCAACCTTGGGATGATAGCTGTATGAGGCGCATATATGGGATGGCTGAGTTGCAACTGCGGATTGGTAGCCATTCGGTGACAGAGGACGAATTGGAGACATTGGCGGAGCGTTACCCGTTGATGGATAGCGCGATGTACATGTGTTGGATTGGCCCGATATTCCAAGAACCCATTGATGATTATGATGCCACTACTGATGAAGAGGATGGACCGGAGGAGGATGAGTCAAATGATATTGGCCCTGGAGATGATGATACTGATACGGGTGATGGTGACGATGACACAACATCAATCACTGTGGATTTT
The DNA here is from genome assembly GCA_036250405.1 of Solanum raphanifolium. NCBI lineage: Eukaryota > Viridiplantae > Streptophyta > Magnoliopsida > Solanales > Solanaceae > Solanum > Solanum raphanifolium. The sequence continues at coordinate 15,494 of JAJOOE010018837.1, read as the reverse complement.
TCCATGAATGTGGCAACTTGCTGATTTGAGCACGTGGCTTAGAGGCTGACATGGAGTTTTCTTTCACTCTTCACTTTTTTTTGCTTTACACATTGAGGACAATGATTTATTTAAGTGTTGGGTGACAGTTGAACTTCATTGTATAGAGTTTATTGCTTTATCGAGTCTTTTTCTCTTTATAGGAAGGATCCTCAGCTTTTGTTTTCAGTACTTTTCCTGAGGATAGTTCCATTGAACTGACTAGGGATAGTTAGGTTATTATTGTTGAGTCTTAGAGTCGTCATAGGAGTGACAATTCTCAATGATGGATGGATGACGACCATCTTAAGGGAAAATTAGTCACTAGGAGTGGAGGAGGATGAAATCGACCTTTTTTGGTTACTTTGAAACCTTGTCTTAATAGTTGTCCAGACATCATGGGTGGTAGTAATTTTAATTGCATTGATTGAGATGGGAACTATGAAACAAACATAAGCTCTTTGTTTTGACTCTAAATGAAAAATAAATAAACATGGGCTTAATTGTGTGGAAACACCGTAATGCAATTTGTAAGAGCATGGTACAAGTGAATGTTGCCTTATATGTGTTGTGATGCCATGTGTGGTGAGTACTTGCTTAGTTTTAACATCTAGAACTTTCCCCAAGTGTTCCTAATGAGTAACTTGTGTAATTTGTGGAATATGATTGAGGCGTTTCTTTGAATAGCCAAGTTTAAATTCGTTTGTGTGCCTCCAAAGAACAAATAATCCGTAGTATAGCCCCATTAAGCCTTTTAGCCTTGAATTTTTTTCTAACCCACTTAATTGAGCCGAATCCATTTTATTGATACCATTAGTTTTTTATCCCAAAGTAATCCTTCATGCACTATGTAAGAGGAAAAGGTGAAAACAATGGTGAAAGTAGATAGGGTGGAAATACTTGGTTTTGTGGCAAATGAAAAATAAAAGGTAGAAGAATAATGCGCTATGAGTAGTTCCTAAATCTGTGATTGGCCCGAGTCCATCCTTGGACATTGTGCACTTCGACTAAGGTGAAAAACCTAAGTTGGGGTGGCCAATTCAGATGTTACCTTGATAATGGCCCTGGTCCTTCCAAGGATATTTTGCACCTCAACTCGGGCAGAATACTAAGTTGAGGATGACTATTGTTAAAGTGTGAAAAAAATAAGAAGCTATTGTAGAAATAAGGGCTTAAGTGAAAGAAAGGGAAAGGTTTGAAGTCCAACTGGGAAAATATGCATAAAGAGGACCAAAGGGAAAGAAAAAGTGATGGATGTTAGCAAGAAAATCAAAACATATGCATTAGGAAGGATGAGCCACTAATTTTAACCAAATGTATCCTCCATTACCTCAAACCGACATTACAACCAAATGCAAGTCCTCTTGATTCTATGAGTAACACTTTGTGAAAATTAAAGTACACTAAGGGCAAGTTTATGGCATGTTAGGATATGTGGAAACTTCTTTTGTGAGTGTGAGAGTGAATGTTGAAAATGAGCCTTATGTTGAAATACAATAATATTCATGCAAGAGAAATGCTATACTTAAAATGGTGAGGGCATTCATCACACATGTTTGGTTCCTACTCTTGTTTGGTGTGTTTCTATTAAGTTGCATTAGTCCCTAATTATTAAAGAAGAGTCATTCATTGAGGTTGTGAATTATTGATTGGTAGACTATCATGATTAACTAAAATTGTGAATTATTGCATAAAGTGTGTACCACAAAATCATGATTAAAGATGTTTTGCCGATTGTAAAGCGAGGTGATGAGTCCAAAGGGTAAGAGTGTGAGTTGATAATGTACAGTTTGTTCGAGGACTAACAAATTTTTAAGTGTGGGCTGGTAATATTGGGCATATTTATATGCCTAATTATTATGAATTACCCATCTTTAACGTGAGTTTAAGGACATTTACTAATCTAATTTACACTTTTTGACTTAGGATAGTGATGATTGCATACTTATATACATGATTAGCTATTTTACAGAGATCTTAAAAAAGTGATTGAGAAAGAGAACAAAGAAAGAAAAGGGCGACAAAACGACGCTAGGGAGAAGCTTGGAGCGGTGCCTTAGCCTCATTGGCACGATGGAGGCACGACGCGCCAGACTAAGATTGACTGGGGACTCTTTTTAGCGCACTGGCAGCGCGATGCGCCAACCTGCCAGGCGCGATTCTAGCGTGTTGCCCCAAGGCCTGACCAACGTTTTTGGCGAAAATTAGTTTTATTAGGATTCCTTCTTGGACTAGAATCAGAAATTATTTTCCTAAACTCTATAAATAGGACCCTAGGGTTATTTTGTAGGGGTTTGACTTCTTTTTGGTGTGCAAGAGAAATGATTAATATATTGTAATAGGTTTCAATTCTCTAACTCTTTCATTATTTTGAAAATCGCATGAACAATATTATTTTGCGGTTTTTGAATATTATGAGTGGCTAAACATCCTTGTTATGGGTTGTAGCTACATATGTTTGTTAAGCGTCAATGGTTTTGAATTAATTCATGGTTACCACTTTTAATTTACTTCTATGTTCTTATTTTAGTATTTCTTGACTGGCCATCATAGAGATACATCTCTTGTCTCTTCTTAAACTCAGGAGATGCTAAGGTAGATAGACCAAAGGAGATAGAAAGCTTGATATTCAATTAAATTGAGTTGATTTGTGTTTAGGAGTGACGGCCGGACGAACACCTAGCTTTGTTACAAAACATGATGAAATATAAATGCTCACCAACTAGGACTACCTATCCCCGCTCAACGATGTAGTTAGACATCTAATTGAAGTAGACAATTAGAGGCCGGGAGACCATGATCATATAATCAACCCTGTAAATCAATGACTTTATAACCTAAATTAGTTTATTACTTGAGATATGATACATGAAATCCAAACCATGCAGCAGCCCTGGAATTGTCTCTTACTTGTTTAAAACATCACATTGAAGTCGTTCGCATTAGTTACTTTATTTACTGAATTAGTTGTAGTAGTAATAAACAACATTCACACTCTTTTAAATATACTCTTGTTGAATTGTGGAATTAAGTTAGCGAATATAAATTGATCAGAAGTCCCTTGGGTACGATAACTCGTTCTAAAAGGAACTATATTACTTGCGCGACCACGTCACTTGCGTGTGTAATTGGGAGAACATAGTTGGTCAAGCAAATCATCTATATTTGAAAGAGGATATTTTTTCTTAATGGTAACCTTGTTCAACTGCCGGTGGTCAGTAGACATACGAAGTGAACCATCTTTTGGTCGAACAAACAGTAGTGAAGCACCCCATGGAGAGATACTTAGTAGGATGAAACCATTATCCAACAAATCTTGAGATTTGATGTTAATCCTGAAATAATTTTTGAACCTCTATCAGTCTCTACTCCTGTTGGTGACTCTAGTGTTGCTAAACGAGTTTATAGAGGATTGCATATTCAATTTCCCATAAGTTCATATTGGTTGATCTTGTGGAGTTGGACATAATAGAGTTAGATGTTATTCTTGGTATGCATTGTCTTCACTCTTGTTATGCTTCCATTGATTGTAGAACTCATCTGATCAGATTTCAGTTCTCATTTTCCGAATAAACCTATCCTAAAATGGAAAGGTGAAAATTCAGCACTTATAAGTCAGTTTCTTAAGGCTAGAAATATGATTTCTAAGAGTTGCATATATCGTTTGGGTTAGGGATATGCATTCCGAAATCCCTACTCTTTAGTTAGCTCTTTTTGTTAATGAGTTTCTAGAAATGTTCCCCAATGATCTTCTTGGCATTCCTCCCAAAACGGAAATAGACTTTGGTATCAAACTTCGCTCACATAGGTAACCTATCTTTATTCCTCCTTATCATATGGATCCAACAAAACTTAAGGACTTAAAAGACCAACTGAAGGATTTGTTGGATAAAGGTTTCATCTGACCAAGTATCTGTTCATAGGGGGCTCCAGTTTTATTTGTTTGAAAGAAGGATGCTCTATTGCTTGTTCTAGATCTGGAAGTGTAGGAGTGGTAGACTGGGAACTCCGGATCCTAGATGGATCATTTTGCCTCTTAGATCGCATTTCAGCACTCTGTGCTATTGTGAGCTCATCCTCTTCAGATTCTGTAGTCTGAGGCTCCTAATGTTCCTCCTCACTATCAGATGGACTGTGGTAAGAGGTATAATATCTCTCACTGTTGGAGCTTGCGTCTGAAACTCAGGTGCTTTGCTTTTGCCTTTGTTTTTCCTATTAGATGTGGACAGTTTTGCGGTCTTGTCATTAGATACCGTTGTGCCTTCGTTGATTTTAATCCCTTTCTCCTTATTGCGTGGTAGCATGTCTCTACCTGGAGCCTTTGGTCTAGCCATCTCTGCAATATACTTAAAAAATAATAATTTAGAAACGATACAATTGATGAGCTTAGACAATCTACTGCAGACAGGCTCGTCGATCCAGTCGGCGAATCGCCGAACCACCTTGGCGAGCTAGCCGAAGGGATTGGCTCACAGGTTAGAGCAATTTGGCAATGAGAAGGTCTTTTCGCCGTCTCGCCGACTACTTTCAGCGAACAACGGTTTGTCCGCCGAAAGTTACAGTGCAACAAGAGATCAAGGAGGTAGAAAAAGGGCGAACTAAATCGCTTTTGGCGAGTCGCCGAGTGCTTTTGGCGACCTCAGGCTTCTCGCCCAAAGCTATAGAATCTCAAGTCAAATCTCACATGAAATTAAAGGCGAGATGGGTTTTTTTAGGCAAACCGCTGAGTAATTTGGCGAGCTCGACTTAGCTCGCCAAATGGCCCAAAGTGCCAATAATCGACCCAGCATCTCGAATTCATCCTTGTAATCCCCGAAAATAAAATTAACACTTGCGCTAGAGAAATTAAACTAAGACCCATAACTCCCATCATCCCGGGATACACAGACGTCTCTTGGTTCTGCGAATCTAGATAGCATGCAAGTGCAACCACCCGATTTGACTCATTTCAACGTACAAGCATACGAAATTTCAAAAATCAAGATACAACATGCAACATTCTAGAGTTAAGATATGTATTCAAACATTCTAATCCTACCAGATAGGTCCAACACACGACAATAGGATATGAGTATTGCAAATGAGCAAAAGATTCTTAAAAATAAACTCGGGGATCGGAAACTAACCTTAGATGATGATTAATACAAATTGATATGCTAGGAAGCAAAGTAATCCAACTCTAAGAACAAACCGTCGACTAAAATACTCATAAAGATGCGAAATTATAAATGCGATTTTGTGTTAGAAATGAGGAAAAATGAAATTCCAAACCCATTGACCCGATATACCATCCGGTTCGTGCCTATTCGGTGATATTAGTCATGTTCTCCTACGTACTTGGCGATATGCCCATTGGTTATTTACCTCGCTGAGTTTTACAGGACCTTCATTAAATATGATGATCCAAACGGCGGTCTACATCGGGATCGCCAACCTAGTTAGCTATTCGCCAACCTAGTTGGCTATTCGCCAAATTTCTCCTTGGCTCGCCGAGTTTTACAGGCCCAGATTACTATGATTTTAAGCCTAACGACGGATAAAATTGGGCACACCGACCTTTCCGGCGATGCGCCAACTAGGTTATTCTTTCGTCCATCTGCACTTTTCAAACGCTTTCCGACTTAAACCTACACAATCAACACACCATTAATTATAAACTCAAAATAAGAACAAGGGTTTTGGGTTGCCTCCCAAACAACGCCTTAGTTAACGTCGTGGCACGATGTAAGTCAGCACTCAAAGTCCATTTTTGGGTTATCCGTAGTATCACTAGGCAACCCCCTGTTTTGTTGCGGGTGGAGATTGGGCGACTCATAACCCATGAGGTTCTGGAGCAGCTGGACAGCTCTGGAATGAGACCAAATCATCCGCTTCATTCCTTAAATGTCTTCCTTCATTCCTTTCAGCTCTCTATCATGCTTAGTCCCCTTGTGGAGAATAATTGAGAGCATTCCCTCAAGGCGTTTAACCTCATTGTCCTTGAGACTTCTTCGCTCATGAGGAGGGATGTATGTATCCTTTCTCTTACAGTGGACTTCGATCTTCACCATATTTTTGGCCAACTCATCCATCTGAGTCATTAGGGCGGCCAACATGAAGTCCTTTTCTACTTCTTGGTTCGTTTCAGCCATTTGATTAAGCAGTTGAGCTGCTATCACATATGGCTGTTTTGCAATTCCTCCCGTAATGAGTTGGTCGACCAACCTCTTCTTTCTAGGACCAAGACTTCTGTAAAAATAGTCAAGGAGAGCTATGTCGAGAATGTCATGATTTGGGCATTGATTGATCAGTTCATTAAACCTTGCCCATGACTTGTGGATCCGTTCACCTTCCAATTGCTTGAAGGTGAGGATACGATCCCGGAACATAATTACCTCTAATGGAGGAAACTCCATTGGCTCCCGAGTATAGCTCGCCATGCCCATTTCCTCTGTTTGGATACAAACAAACCAACAAAACAAAACTAAAGATTTAGTGAGTAAACCACAACTAAGAAGAAAAAAAAATTTACTAATCTAAAAATTCTCAAATAACGCCATCCCCAGCAGCAGCGCCATTTTGATGTTTGCGTAATCATGACACAACTTCCAATGCAAGTGTCTATGATCGTACAATAGTAAAGTAACCCGTTGGGGTGGAGTCCCAAGGGAGTGGGCTTGAGCATTAATAGAAAAATAAAATTTAGTTCCAATTAGTTATAGCTAAAGATACTTTCGAATATTAACATGCTAAGGGGTGACGCAAGCGTTAATTAACAATGGGGGTTTTGTCACAAGTAAGCAAAAATACAAAAAGTACTAATCAAGGAGATGAGGTTCTTGGGATGTGATAGGAATACGGGAAAAACTAAACTATTGGGTACATGCTTTTGACAATAAATCTGTTGAATATTTGTGACTAGGCTAGACTATAGAGGGAATAAATTCTCTCTCGAGCAACTTACCCCGAATCAAATGGGTTCCTCTCGGACACCCACTTGCCGCATGAAGAGTAGCCTCCGCCTTAGCTCACACTCTCTCGAGCTGAGTGTGTGGGAATGAGACTAGGGTTCACTCTCTCGAGTTGAACCTCATGTCGACCCACTCCCACCGGCCATCAATTTAGTAGTCTTAGTTTTACGACTTCTCTCTCGAGCAAGCCGAAAATATAAAGGTGAAATCGTATTTGCAACTACAATTTCATTAAGTTCCACCACAACTACTAAACAAAATCACATCTAAACAACAAATAAATCATCAACAAGCAAGACCTAACATATAATCTAACCCATATTCATAAAATCACACCCCAAGAATTGGGGTTTTAGCTAGACATGTAAAAGGGATAGAAATTTATACCAAAATGAGTTTGCATTCAAATGGGTATGAAGATTTAAGTTTCAAAACAAGCCAAGATTGAAGAATCCACAAGACCCAAGACCAATTTCTTGTAGTTGAAACCCTTTGAACCTTCAAGTTCTTCAAAAGCCCTCTCCAAACTTAGAACTCAAAAATAGTAGTAAAGTCTGAAAAATTACTATTCAAAGCTAAAAATTCAATACTAGAATAATAATTATCAACGAGTATTTATAGTTTTCAAAAATCTGTGCTGTAGCAGATCATTCGACATCGTTAGTCGAGATCACTTATCAACTCGGTGATCCACCCTTTAGTAGGTTTCATCACCGTCTTACTTTATCCTTCAGCATCATCGTATTTGGATCATTGGGCGACATAGTACTGCTTCACGGAACTGCTCAGTGATACGCCGACTGCTCCTGTTCACCGACGATTTGATCCTTTCCTTCAGGGATCAGCACACTGAAAAAAAAGGCGAGGATATGACCATTTGGCGACTCACCGAATGGGTTCGGCGATTCTCAGATTTTCATTTCTTTGATCGTTCAACTACTTTTGTTCCTTTTTGGTAAGTAGTGTCCATGTTTTCCTCAAACTTCAAATACCTGAAACTTAAGGGTTTTCATCAGTTATTGAGACACAATATGCATTCAAGGACACTAATTCTATCAAAATATAGCCCTAAATGAGTCCAATTTGTGGACTCATCACACATTTAACTTCTCAAAATCTACATTTTTGGTCTGTTTCATACGGGGTGTTACATTCAAACTCTAATGCTCCGAAGTAAAACCGTTTCTATGCTCTCCAAAACCGAGGTGAACAAGATAATTCTCCGGACGTGGTCACCGGTATGTTAAAAGTTTTCCCTTTAGATGTGTATGCTTCGTTAGACCCCGATGCTACTTTGTCTTTTGTGACACCATATGTGGCAATGAGATTTGATATGCTCCCTAATGTGCTGTTAGAACCTTTTTCTATCTCTACTCCTGTTGGTGATTCTATGGTGGCTAAAAGGGTTTATAGAAGATGCCCTGTTTCCCTATCCCATAGAGTTACTCTTGTTGATTTGATAGAGCTTGACATGCTAGATTTTTTTGTTATACTTGGTATGGATTGGCTGCACTCTTGTTATGCGTCGATTGATTGTAGAACTCGGGTAGTCAAGTTTCAGTTCCTGAATGAGCCTATCCTTGAGTGGAAGGGGGAAATTCTATGCCTAAGGGCCAATTTGTTTCATGTTTGAAGGCTAGAAAGATGATCTCCAAGGGTTGCTTTTACCATCCTTTTAAGGTGAGGGATGTAGATTTTGAAACCCCTACTCTTGAGTCGGTCCCCATTGTAAGTGAGTTTTTTGAAGTATTCCCAGATGACCTACCCGGTATTCCTCCCGAGCGGGAAATAGACTCTGACATTGACTTTCTCCCATATATGCAACCTCTCTCAATTCCTCCTTATAGAATGGCCCCGGCTGAGTTAAAGAAGTTGAAAGAACAATTGAAGGATCTATTAGACAAGGGTTTTATTCGACCGAGTATCTCACCATGGGGTGCTCCGGTGTTATTTGTTAGGAAGAAATATGGGTCTCTTCGTATGTGCATCGATTATCGTTAGTTGAACAAAGTGGCCATTAAGAACAAGTATCCTCTTCAAAGGATAGATGACTTGTTTGACCAACTTCAATGGGCTAGTTATTTCTCTAAGATTGATCTTCGTTCGGGTTATCACCAATTGAGGGTGAGAGGGGTTGATATTCCAAAGACAACTTTTTGAACTCGGTATGGCCATTATGAATTCCCTGTGATGTCATTTGGTTTAACTAACGGTCCGGTGGCGTTTATGTACTTGATGAATAGAGTGTTTAAGAAATACCTAGATATGTTTGTGATTGTGTTTATCGATGATATTTTGATCTATTCAATGAGTGAAAATGAGCATATAGATCATTTGAAAATTGTATTGCATGTTCTTAAGGACCAACAACTTTATGCAAAGTTTAGCAAGTGTGAGTTTTGGTTGGGGTCCGTAGCTTTACTTGGTCATATTGTGTCTAATAAGGGTATTGAGGTAGATCCTAAGAAGACGGATGCGGTCCAGAGTTGGCCTAGACCTCTAACTCCTTTGTACATTAGAAGCTTCTTGGGTTTGGCCGGTTATTATAGAAGGTTTGCTGAGGGATTTTATTCCATTGCATCTCCTTTGACGACTTTGACGACTTTGACTCAAAAGAAGGCTAAGTTCATTTTGTCGGAAGCTATGAGAAAAGTTTCCAAGAGTTGGAGGATAGACTTACTTCTGCTCCAGTGTTGACTTTACCAGAAGGTACAGATGGTTTTGTGGTGTATTGTGATACATCTAGAGTTGGTTTGAGATATGTGCTTATGCAAAATGGTAAGGTGATTGCCTATGCTTCTGAGAAGAATTATCCTACCCATGACCTTGAGTTAGCAGCGGTTGTTTTTGCCTTAAAGATTTGGAGGCATTATCTATATATGATTCATGTTCATGTGTTTACCATTCACAAGAGTCGAAAATAAGTGTTTAGTCAAAAGGATTTGAATCTTCGCCAAAAAAGGTGGATAGAATTATTGAAGGACTATGACATGAGTGTTCTTTCTCACCCCGGCAAGGCCAATGTGGTAGCAGATGCTCTTAGTAGGTTGTCTATGGGAAGTGTTGCTCATGTGGATGATGATAAGAAAAAAATGGTTTGGGATGTTCATAGGTTGGCCCGGTTAGGTGTTCAATTAGTGGATTCGACCAAGGGTGGTGTCATGGTTCACAATGGGTCTGAATAGTCTTTTGTGGCGGATGTGAAATCTAAGCAAGGCCTTAATCCTATTTTGGTTGAATTGAAAGAGGCGGTACTTAAGAAATCCGTAGAGGCTTTTTCCCAAGGGGGAGATATTGTACTTAGTTACCAAGGCCGGTTATGTGTTCCTAATGTTGATGACTTGAGAGAGCAAATCTTGTTGGAAGCACATAGTTCTTGGTATTTTTCACCAAGATATACCGTGACTTGCGGGAAGTCTATTGGTGGAATGGGATGAAGAAAGATATCACAGAGTTTGTGGCTAAGTGCCCTAATTGTCAACAAGTAAAGGTTGAGCATCAAAGACCGGGAGGCTTATCCCAAGATATAGGTATTCCCACTTCCAAGTGGGAAGAGATAAATATGGACCTTATTGTGGGTTTGCCTCGCACCCGAAGACAACATGATTCTATATGGGTTATTGTAGATCGGATGACCAAATCGGCTCACTTTACTCCGGTTAAGGTTTGTTTTTCGGCGGAGGACATGCCAAGTTGTACATAAGTGAAATGGTGAATTTGCATGGAGTGCCTTTATCCATTATTTCCGATTGTGGCCCTCAATTCACCTCTCACTTTTGGAGGTCTTTTCAAAAGGGTCTAGGCACCAAGGTTAAGCTTAGCTCAGCTTTTCATCCCCAAACCGATGGGCAAGCAGAGCACACCATCCAAACTTTGGAAGATATGCTAAGGGCATGTGTGATAGACTATAAGTGTAATTCAGATGACCATTTTCCATTAGTAGAGTTTGCCTACAATAACAGCTATCACTCAAGTATTGGTATGGATCCATTTGAAGCCTTGTATGGTAGGAGGTGTAGATCTCCTACAGGTTGGTTCAAAGTGGGGGAAATCTCTTTGATAGGTACCGAATTGGTCCTAGAGGCCATTGAGAAAGTCCGACTCATTAGAGAGAGATTGAGAACAACTTAAAGCCGACAAAAGTCGTATGCCGATGTGAGGAGAAGGGATCTAGAGTTTGAGGTTAATGATTGGGTCTATTTGAAAATCTCACCCATGAAGGGTGTGATGAGATCTGGAAAGAAGGGAAAACTTAGTCCCCGGTATGTAGGACCATACCAAATTTTAAGGCATATTGTTAAAGTTGCATATGAGTTAGATTTTCCAAGTGAGTTGGCGTCGGTTCATCTGGTGTTTCATGTTTCTATGCTCAAGAAATGTGTTGGAGATCCGGCATCCATAATTCCCTTAGAAGGGTTGGGGGTTGATGAAAGTCTATCATATGAGGAAGTTCCGGTAGAGATTCTAGACCGGTAAGTTAAGAGATTGAGAAACAAGGAAATAGCTTCCGTAAAGGTTTTGTGGAGAAATCAACTAGTTGAGGGTACTACTTGGGAGACCGAGGCTGATATGAAGTCCCGCTATCCTCATATTTTTCCTTCTACTCCTACCCTAGCTTGAGGTAAGTAGTTCCTCTTGAGTTTTTCCTTGTTTTGGAAGTCATGTGTGTTATATGTGTTTTCCATGAATACCGTATGTTATGCATGTTCTTGATAAATTCATGTTTAGTAAGAAAATGAGTTTTTATGATTGATTTTCCTCATGTTGTTGTGCATTGAGTAAGGGTTGCCTAAATGCTTCATGAGATGAATTGTTGAACATGTTTTAGTTATGTTTTTTTTGGAAAGTAATTACATAAAGGCTCCATGAGATTGTGTTGAGCATGATTTTAGTTTGGAGAAGGTAATTCCTCCTATGGATATGAGAAATATTGAGATTTCATGCATAATGGGTTGTTAGATGTACTTCCTACTTCCTTGTGATGCATTGAGTATGTTTGAGTTGGAGCTGATATTTCCTCCTTTGAATTGTGCGTTGTTTTAATGTTGCATGCATGATGGGCTACTAGTCTTGAGTCTTTACTTCTGTGAGGTGTCTAGATCGTCATTCGAGGACGAATCTTCCCAAGGGGGAGATATTGTAACATCCCAGAAATTAGTAGGCTAAACTAGAGCTTAAGGGTTAGAGTCATGAAGGAGGCCAAGGACCAAAGGCAAGAGAGCAAGAGCCAAGGGAAAGGGCCAAGGCTGCCCAAAATTTCCAAGGCACTGCCCACCGTGCCACGAGGGTCTTCACTACTCATGGTGGTCACCACGCCCCCTGGTGCCACTCGTGGTGGTGAGGCAGTAGCCTCCTAACGGCTGCCCAACAATGGCTCATCTGCACGAGTCACTTCACGGCCAGTGGTGTAGACCACGACCCGTGGGAAGGCTTATGGTGATGCCTTCACTTTGTGGGGATCAATTTAAGGTGGGTTAGCCACTTAATAAAGGACCTCGGGCACCATGAAGGGATGTGAGACCCTTGACAGGGTGTGGTGGTGGCCGTGAGGCCTGGAACTAGGTTTCCTAAGTGGGGTTATTTTGGGAAATTCCTTTTTAAGTGGGTAATAAGTGAGGTCATTTTGCCTAAGTTTTGTACACCTATATAAATGATTTTAACCCTTTAAACTCACCATTCAATTCATTATTTCAAAAACTCAAATCAATTCCCAAAGTTCATCCTCCCCAAAATATTCTCTCTCTAGAACTTAAGGAAGAAGAAGGAGATTCAAGCTAGGGTTCAAGAAGCAAGGTTATTCACATCAAATTCATTGGGTTTTATTGTTAAGGTATGGTAGTCTTCATCCATAGGTAGATTTCATCCATGGAGTCCCTTCAAAATCCCAATTTCAAAAGATAGAAATCCCTCAAATGTTAGGGTTTGATTCCAAAGTCATGGGTTTCTTTCAAAATCGATTCTAATGATTGAATTATGTTATATTAGGCATGAATTGATGATTTCCTATGGGCTTTTTTTATGAATCCCCAAGAACCCATGAAATCCCCATATATCTCAATTGTAATCTTGTGATTTGGGTCTTTGTTGATGAAAGAAGAATGTTATGAAATTATGCATGTAGTGACTAGGTTACTTGAATTATGATGATATCCATGTCTAATGTTTGAATTCTAGATGTGTTGATTGAATGTGAGCTTTTAACCTTGAAAGGGTAAAGTATGAGAATTATGCATGTTTTTATAAAATCTATTCAATTGCTTTTAGAACACTTTAAGAGTGAATTGTCTATGATTATGATGTAGTTGTTGTGTTGTTGAAAGGATATTATCATATACACACTTATGAATGAATATGATATGATGTGAAAGGTTTTCTCACATAATGGAAATTCTAAGGTTGAAAGGCTTTCTCACTTAATTTAACCTAAAACTATATGTAGACATGAACGGTGAAAGGTTATTCTCCCACATAATCTAAGAGCTACCTTATGAATTAAGCATGGATTGAGTGTCAAAAAATTCTTCCATGAATATGAATTAAGTCAAAACTTAATAAATACTCCATGGGAATAAATGCTTAGCACCGAGTGGATATTGATATGAGATGGGAGCCCTCACGTTAGTTGAGCCCGGGTTTCTAGTAGCGATCTCCTTATCCCATAAACTATGTGCCCCCATAGGTTATTTAGCTAATGGATCCACCTAAGCTAAAAGTATGGTTCTGCCTTAGGCAAGTAGAACACCCCTTTTCAATGTGGGTAACACTGGGGGATCATGTTATAGCTCACATGGTCTCATGTCGGTTAAGGCTTATTCCCACAATAAGAACAAGAAAATGAATTATGAACTATGGTTACTCAATAAGCTTTTTATATGAGTTTTCAAAGGTTTTAAAGATGATGATGACTATGTTGGCTATGTTTATGGCTTATGTTTTTCCACTATCTTTATGATGATGTTTAAACTTGGTAAAGTGCATGCTTTCAAATGAAATGTACCTTTTAGCATGTTTTCAATATTTTTATGAATGACTATTATAGTTAGTGCATTTTTATACTAAAGCCTACTTTTCTTACATTTTCCTGCAAGTGTAGGGTTCAGTTCTCGAGGTGATCATTCTAGTGGCTAGAGCTTGGACTTGAGTATCTTCCGAGCTTGGTGATTCCTCATGGTTCAAGGATGGATTTTTCCTATGTTGCATTTTCGATTCATGTATTTCCCTTTCTGGATATGTTGTATGAGCTAGGTCCTATTTCATTCAAACATTGTAATAGATGGCTATGTTGAGACATAGTATCTAGACTTCCACTTTCGTTTATGAAAATTTTAAACTTAAAATGTTTTTTTACTCTTATTGTTCTATTGCTTATGTTATGAGGACTAACTGGATTGTATGGAGTCCTTCGAGGTTCTATACGCCATGTTACATCTAGGGAGTACCCCTAGGTCGTGATAAGTTTTGTGGAGTGATAGGAGAGGGTTGTCACAACTTTATCCTAACTCATCTAAATTTTCTTTCACTAATTACCTTTAAGATTTTTTAGGTTTCCTTGAAAGCAAGCCTAGTGAAGAACCTCAAAATGTGAAGAATCATGAAGTCCTTGAAAGCTCCCAAAAGGAGAAAATATGTTCCAATGTTGATAACCAAGGTGAAAACATTTTTTCCAATGAGCTACAAGGTAACAATACTAACTCTTACACTTACTTGAACTTGGAACCTCATTGTGTGGTTACTAGCCAATTGAGTGTAAATGATAGCTTGTCAATATCGGAGCATAATGAGTTTTTTAATTGTTATATTCTTGATATCAACTTATTGTGTGATGATAATATCCTTGTTGTGAGAAAACACTAGTTGATCCTATAGATGACCATATTGATTCTTCTAGTAAGGTCTATTTGAGTCCACATAGTGTTTACACTTGTAGCTTGAATGAGGGTACATTTTTATGGGATGAAAGTGATTCTGCACTAGTTCATACTATTGATGACCAAGTTGATTATTCTTGAAAGATCAATTTGTACGCACCTAGTGTTAACTTTTATGATTTGAATGAATCCTTAGACCTTAATACCATTTCTTGTTTTTCTCATGAGAATCTTGAGGTATAATGTGTTTTTAAAAAAAATTATAATCTCTTGTTTGATGATGACATGACTCTTGAGAGTTTTCATAATGGCAGGCCTTAAGTTTTGGAAGTGTAGCCACTCTTTAAGGCTAACAATTGTTTATTAATCCACTATGGTGTGATGACACACTTTCCAAAGAAGGAAATCACTTTTTTATTGAAGATGATAGTATATTTATTATAGAGGGTAGTGTTAAGAAGGAAGGTGATGCTTATGTGTTATGAAATGACCCAAAAAGTTCTTAAAAATGTGCTTCGGAAGTTACCGGAAACTTGTTTAGCTATATATATAAAAATCCATTTCGTTTTTCGAAAATCCGACTTCATATTATTGTTTAGGGGGTCAAATTGAGTGGGAAATGGGTCTAACCCAAATTTTAGAGCAACCGTATCAAAAT
>JAJOOE010018836.1:0-20967 GCA_036250405.1 Solanum raphanifolium | reverse complement strand
TATATATATATATATATATATATATATATATATATATATATATATATATATACTGTATTAGTAGCATTAAGGTTTCTTGTTCAGAAATTACTCATTAGTTAATGATACTATAAGAGTGTATATATAGATATTTTTATCAAACATCATTAAGATACAATTAGTAATTGTGACATGTTATTATATATATATATATATATATGTTGAGAACAAGTAATTGGTGAAACAACAAATTGTTAAAATCAAGTAATTGATGACTGAACAATATATGTTCATAGAACAAGCTATGTAATTAAAGACTTGTTTTTATGTTAAGAACAAGTGATTTGTGGAATCTTATTATTACGTAGAGAAATAAGTAATTGTTGACATAGCGTATTGTCAAGAACAAGTAATTCATGACTTAACTGTAACATCCCGAAATTTTTTAAGTTAAGATTCGGGTCATTCTTTATTTGTGAATGAGATTGTACCAATTGTCATTCTAAATTTTTCTTAGATGTTCAGGTCATTAGAATCCCCTAGCATAAAGTTAAGTTGACAACTTCCTTTCCGGTTGAGTTTCACTATGACATTTTTCTTGGGTCAACTTCAATCGACCATATATTTTAGCACATAAAGAATTAGGTGGCCCATGAACTATCAAACCGAAGGTCTTTGAGTTTTCTTTCCAACGTCGCCAAGTTCGCTAAATTTCAAGCTTGGAGTAAAAAGTTATGCCTGTTTGAGTGAAACCTCTCTAGTTAAGGCATTTCATTCGTTTGAGAAAAGGGTATTTTGGTCTTTTCCTTTTCCCCACTAGGCTTTGCACGTCTTTCTTGACCCAATTAAGGGTCTAATTAGACTCTAATCACCCATTCACACTCCAAAACCCTTAGAGAAATTAGAGTGAGGTTTCTAGAGTAGGAAAGCTAGGTTTTCAAGCGTGCTTCAAGATTCGTGATTTTCGCCAAGAACATTGTTCTTTTCAGGTATGTGAGATTTCTCATAGTGATGGATTTGTTCGTCCTCACTCCAATCATGTAATTATTTCATTAATTACCGAACATATACTACTGAGCCAAAACAATACATCCATTGCCCACTATATTAACCATCACTAATTAATAGACTTCAGACCGTAAGACACAAAGTTAACTCTAACAATGCTCTTACACTAACTCAAACAAAGGGTTGAAACATTTCTTATTAGAGTGAAACAAATCCTACAAGTTTAGCACATTACAAGCATTCAACAACACCAACAGATAACGATTGCTCTTCTTTGGTCTATCAAGTCTCTTGTTGTATGTGTTCTATTGTGCTTGAGTTCTTCCTTGAAAATGACCTTCTCTTTGTAAGCTTATGAATTTTTGTTTGCCGAATCTTACGTTTGTGTTTTGTGAGAAAAGACTAAATCAAATGGACACAAACTCCTTGGGACGACACCATTGGCTGAGAGCGTGTTGTTCTGAAAAGTTGTGCACCAACCATGTCAGATGTGACAACTTTTGTTTGACTTTTTCACATACTCAGTATTTTCGGGACCAGGTCCCTTGCAATGTTTTCTTTAAACATAAAGACCTAATATATTTTGGGAGTAGTATTGAGCACCGATGTGGGAGAGAGTTCAGATAACTCACAGCCCCCATAAACCATGTAGCCATCATGGGTAGAAAAGGGTCATACATTTTAGATTAATCCTTTTCGCATAGACTAGTGGATATCCATTAGTAGTTCAGGTCCTATACCTTTGGCCGGGTATAGGATGCGCAGGCAGCGTGAGGAAGATCGTTGTATCATCACAATAGCTCTTATGTGATGGTTGTCGGTTAGAGATACTCCCACAGAAGTTATTGTATTTTATATACATCAGTTTATTATATTTTTACATACATTTCAGAGTTATGTTGTATCCTTGCATACACACAGAGTTTACAACATGTTTTTAAACAGTTTGTTTCTTTATATTGCACTTATTTTAAATTGCTTTATATTGAAATGAGTTCAGTCATATTGAGTTGAGTACCCAGAGTCAAATAACATATCTTTGAGTTAAATATCTTATCCTTGAGTACTTCTGAGTTGAGTAAGTTTGAGTAGTTTTGAGTATCCTTGAGTATTCCTTGAGTTCAGTAAGTTTGAGAAGAGGTAAGTATGTTTCCTTTTTATCAAGTTTCAAGCTTATGTTTATGTTTTAGAATTCCCCATACATGCTCGTACATTCCACGTACTGAGCCATTTGGCCTGCATCTTCTCATGATGCAGACATATGTATTCAGGATCATCAACAGGATCTTCGTCGATTCATCCGAGAGTTCGAGTTAGCTATGGTGAGCCTCCTTGTTTTCGGAGGATTTCATTTACCTTTCAGTTTAGTCAGGATGTCATGGATCTTGTCCCAACTTCCATCTTTATCAGTTAGAGGCTTTATAGATAGTCAGTCTAGTTGAGAAGTCTGTATCATTTATTTTATTAAATGTTTTAAATACTAAAGTTGCCTTTTTATGGCGAGTTGTATATATTTTATTATACAGAGTTTTCTTTGGATTTAAAGTTTGTATTTAAGTTTTATGAACTTTTATTTCAGTTTTAAGCTTTTGCATGCTTAAGTTAGTCTTCCGCTTGTAATCAGCCAGGATAAGGGTTCGCTTGGGGACCAGCAATGGTTCTTGAGTTCCGGCTACGTCCAAGGTGTAGACTCGGGTCGTGACACAATCGCAATCAGAAGTACATTCTCAATAATTATACAATCAAGAAGTGATTCATGACATATAGTTATTCATCTATCTCATTTACAAAAAGTGTGATCAATAATGCAGCATTCACATACATACATGTATCATAATGAAGCAAGAACAAACATACATCACACAATGATAGAATCACAACCATCACCTACCTCGAAACAAGCTTAAAACCCTAAGAAACTTGATCATTCCCTTTCCAGATTCGTTCCACTTGTTCCTGGTCTACAAACAATCAATATAATATGGGAATCAATAAACAATCACTAATTACCCGGATTACTAACAAATCTATGAACCCTAGATCAAACCCATGGTCCCAAGTATCCAATTTAGGGTTGTTTCCACCATAGATTCTAGATCAAAACCCTCCCCCATCGATATTTACCCATTCTATTATGTTCTACGGATCGAAAAATGGATTCAGGGACTTAAACACTTACCTTTAGCCTCAAGAATGGTGAAAAACGGTCAAAAATTCGTATGGGGTCGTCTCCTAGCTTTCAAAGTCGAAAAGTGCAGAATAAAGTCATTTTGGGGTTTATTTACACCCTTAAGTCGCGTCGAACCCACCACAGCGGCCCTCACCTCTCTACAATAGCCCCGCCCTGGCGGTAGAAATTCCGCCCCAGCGGTTTGCACGGAACCAGTGAGCTATTTTAATAATTCCAAGACCCCCATTTCACAACACACCTTTAACCAACGACGCTCAGAAAATACCGTTCACACTAAGATCGATTTCGGGAGTTCTACTCACCCGAATTCAATTCTGTAAAGTCGTACGAATTCCTTAACGACTTATCTAACTACTCATATAATCAAAATCATAATTAAAACACCTGATTGCTACCAGATTTTCTTACACCTCAACGACTCCGATTTCGTCCAAATCTGGACTAGGTTGGGAAATTTCAAGTTACTACAAAAAAGTTTTCTGAACCAAAAATTTTTCTCGTTGGCTTTTCTATAACGATGGAACCCGGTTGTTACAACAGATACCAATTTACCCATCACTCGTCCCCGAGTGACAAACTTAGGAAAAATAGGCTAAGGAAGGAATGAAGTAGTACCTGAATCGACGAACAATTGGGATACTTGTCTCGCATGTCCCTCTCAGTTTCCTAAGTAGCTTCCTCAACTGGACGATGCTTCCATTGAACCTTCACAGACTTAATCTCTATGGTCCTCAACATGCGCACATCACGATCAAGAATTGCAATCGGTTCCTTCTCATATTGGAGGTCTTTGTCTAACACAGTTGAGTCCTACTTAATGATATATTCCCCGTCACCATGATATCTCTTCAACATGGACACATGAAATACCGGATGAACTCCCGATAAATTAGGAGGTAAAGCCAATCTATACGCCACCGGTCCTACACATTCAAGAACTTCAAAGGGACCAATGTATCGCAGACTTAGCTTACCTTTCTTGCTAAATCTCATTACCCTTTTCATAGGTGATACCTTAAGAAGAACATTATCACCGGTTTGAAATGCCATATCTCTTACCTTATGATTTGAATACTTCTTCTGTCTACCCTGGGCTGCTAAAAGCTTAGCTTGAATGCTCCTCACCTTATCTTGAGAATCTTTCACTAAATCAACTCCCAAAAGGTTCACATCTCCAGCCTCGAACCAACCTATGGGTGATCTACATCGCCTCCCATAAAGTGCCTCAAATGGTGTCATATCTATGCTGGAGTGATAACTATTATTATAAGAGAACTCACACAAAGGTATGAATTTATCCCAATGCCCTCCAAAGTCAATCACACATGCCCTCAACATGTCTTCTCACACTTGAACAGTCATCTCTGACTGCCCGTCTGTCTGTGGATGGAAGGCAGTACTAAAAGTGAGTTGTGTGCCCAATTCATCATGTAATTTCCTCCAAAACTTGGATGTGAATTGGGTACCACGGTCTGAGATGATAGAGAGGGGCACCCCATGCAACCTCACAATCTCTTTCACATACACCTTTGCCAATTGTTCAGCATTATAATCTATTCTTACCGGAATAAAATGGGCTAACTTAGTCAATCTATCAACCACTACCCAAATAGAATCAAACTTTCCCAAAGTCTTGGGAAGACCAACCACAAAATCCATGGCTATATTTTCCCACTTTCATTCCGGAATTGGCATTCTTTGAAGCAAACCTGCAGGCCTTTAGTGTTCATACTTCACTTGTTGGCAATTTTGACACTTAGCCACAAACTCCGCTATATCCTTCTTCATCCCCGGCCACCAATAAATGCGCTTCAAGTCTCGGTACATCTTCGTCAGACCCAGATGAATAGAATATCATGAACCATGAGATTCTGCCAACACTTTCTGAATCAAATAATCAACTCGAGGAACACACATTCTTCCTTTTAAACTGAGCACGCCTTCCGCATCAAGAGTGGTCTCTTGTGCCTTACCAATCACAGTCTTTTTTCTAAGCTCCTCCAAATTTTCATCTTCAAATTGCTTGGCCTTGATCTCCTCAATGAATGTGGCCCTCACTTCAATGCTAGCTAACACCCCACCTCTTTCTTAGATGCCCAATTGCATGAATTTAGACTCCACGGTCTGAATTTCCTTAGCCAAAGGTCGCTTAGTCACACTCAAGCAAGCTAAACTATCCATGCTTACCGCCTTTCGACTCAAAGTGTCTGCCACCACATTAGCCTTGCCCGGATGGTATTGAATGGTCACATCATAATCCTTGAGTTACTCCATCTACCTTCTCTATCTCAAATTCAGATCCTTTTGAATAAGCACATTTTGTAAACTACTATGATCAGTAAATACCTTATACTTAACATCATACAGATAATGTCGCCAGATCTTAAGAGCAAACACTACCGCTGCCAACTCCAGATCATGTGTTGGGTAATTCCTCTCATTCACCTTCAATTGACGGGATGCATAAGATATACCATTCTTATCCTGCATCAACACAACACCCAAACCAGAATGTGAAGCATCACAATAAACAATAAAATATTTACCTTCTACCAATAATGCTAGGATATGTGCGGTGGTCAAAAGAATCTTGAACTTTTGGAAGCTCTCCTCACATTTTTCAGTCCATTCAAATGGTATCTCCTTTTTGGACAAATTAGTCAAGTGAGTGGAATAGAAGCAAAGTTCTTCACAAATCAACGATAATAGCTAGCGAACCCCACAAAACTTCTAACTTCAATCACAGAAATTGGTCGAACCCAATTCTTAACCGCCTCAATCTTTTGAGGATCTACCATTACCCCTTCTTTTGAAACTACATGTCCCAAAAATGCCACAGAAGTAAACCAAAATTCACACTTAGAAAATTTCGCATATAGCTTTTGCTTCCCAAGAACACCCAAAACAATACGAAGATGGTCGGCATGCTCTTCCTCACTTTTCGAGTAGACCAAAATATCATCAATAAAGACTATAACAGATGAATCAAGAAATGGCTTGAACACTCCATTCATCAAACTCATAAAAGCTGCAAGTGCATTAGTCAAGCTAAAGGACAGAACTAGGAACTCATAATGTCCATAGCGGGTTCTAAACGCCGTCTTGGGCACATCCTCAGGCCTAATTTTCAACTGATGGTAGCAAGACCTTAGATCTATCTTAGAGAAAACTGATGCACCTTGCAATTGGTCAAAAAGATCATTTATTCGAGGCAAAGGGTACTTGTTTTGAATAGTGACCCTATTCAATTGTCGGTAATCTATACACATTCTCATACTACCATCCTTTTTCTTAACAAACAAAACTGGGGCACCCAGGGGCGGATCTATTCAGGCGGGTGGGGGTACCATGCCACCCACGAGCTTCGACGGAAACTTTATGTATATAGGTATATATATACACAGTCTATATATAAATAATAAATTCGCCACCCACAGTACCAAAGTACTCTTTGGTTCCCGTGGTAAAAAGTTAAATGTTTGAGCCTTAGGTCGCGGGATCGAACCCATTTGACACATTTTCACTTTTTTTCTTTTTTAAAACTGAAGGCTCCTCTCATAAATCATAGTAATAGTTTTTCAACCTTTTTCTTTTTTTCTTTTTTACCATTGTTTCAAATTATTTGCTACTTTCTTTATCTTTAAATAATTTTATAAGCAAGAAATTTAGCCTAATTCATCCTACTCCTAACTTTAGATATTATTTTTCTATCCTATATTAATTATTTACATTTTACTAAAAATAGTTATTAAATTATTTGTCAATTAACAAAATTAAACAACAATTTTTAATTTTTTTTCTTTATCCTAACAATTAATTTTTCTTTAAAGTGTAAACAAAATTTGTAAAAAATTACAAAAATGTTTATCTTAAAGATTAAAATAGTAAACTATCATTTTTATTTATAATTTCTTAAAGAAATAACAGAAAAAGTTAATAACTAAAAGAAAGAGGTATAAATTGTTTTTTTTTCTCTTCTCAATAATTTCATAAACATTTAAATGCAACCCTACATATATACATACTCTCTCAATTTATATGATATTTTTTTATTCTTGAAATTCAAGCTACGTGAAATTTAATTAATATTTTAAAATATTTATTATTAACATAATAAGAATTGCAACTTATGTTTGTTCATAAATATTACCTTCTCGCTAAGTTGCAATTCAACCAAAAACATTATTAGTTGCGATTCTTGTCATGTTTATATAATTTTAAAAAAGAAGAACAAAAAAATACACCTTATAGCTTGACTTTCAAGAATAAAAAATAACCTATAAATTAATGGAGAGAGTAAAATGAAAAAAATAAAATAGGTTAATTATATTTATATTTTGTTGATTGACAAGTAATTTTAAATAACTATTTATGTTTATCCTAAAAATAATACAATTGATTTTGTAGAGGTTAAAAACAAATATCTTAATTTATCTTAGTTTAACTCTTTTTTAAATACGGAATTATTTGACTTTAAATCAAAAAAAATATTAATATGTTTATGTTTATTTGATTTTTGACAAATGAACATTATGAACCACCATAAATTTTTCATAAACAGCCTACAAGCACTTTTTAAAAAATTTATACATGTTGTTTATTTCCATTTTATTGATTGATTAGTCATATAAATCGAAAAGACGAGTAATTCGAATCAAACATAAAGATAATTTAGGCGATGAGTCTGTTTGGCACCCAGATACTCTAAATCCTGAATCCGCCACTAATCATATATTTCTCCTGTCTTTACGGATGTTCATGGTTTGATTTTTCTCTAAAAGATAACCAAATCAAATTTACTCGATTTTGCAAATGTTAGAATCCAATCAAATTAATTAAGTTGGTTATGCCGGTATTTAAATAAATGACAAGATATTTTCTACCATAACTAGGTACAACATTAATTACTATTTGAGATTGGGTTTTGTTTGGCACATAAACATTTAATACTCAATATTCATTTTAACAAAATCATACTCCCTCTATCCCTAATTACTTGTCCATTTTGACAAATCAAGAATTTTTTTTACCTATTATACCCTTAATTAATTACTTTGAAAAATGTAGAACTTTTTGAAAAACTTAAATTTTTAATTCACCCACTTCATAATTAATAGTGGTAAAATGATAGAGTCACTATGTCAATTATTGTTTTCTTAATAAGTGTGTCAATTCAAAAGTGGACAAGTAATTAGGGTAAAAAAAATTAGCTAAGTTCTAAACTTGCAATAAATGAAACAACACTTTTTGCATCCCCTCTGCTTCACTTGAACCAATTATATAATTTAAATACTTTCAAATCATAAAATAGCTACTTCACATACACTCACAAGAACTATATAACCATCTGCAAAAGAATTACATTAGAACTAAAAAAAAAAAACTCCTTTTGCTGCATCTGTGGAGAGTAAAGCCTCGCATTTTCATGATTCGCGAGCCTTCATTGTGTAAAACTAAGAAAAAACTCTACCATACAGCAGAAACGAGGCCCTAGCTATGAAGACGAAACAAGAACATGGCAAGAAAGACCCCGAGTAGTGATTTCTCAACTAAAGGATCTCGAAACTGCAGAATCGCCATAAAGATTTCTTCATGAGAATGTCAAACCTCGTGTTTCTGGTCCACACAGTCCTCTATTTTGTGGCTTTGCCCTTACTTTTACCAACCTTCCTTTTCTGCACACCACCACGTTTGTGGTCCTGTGCTTTTTCATGTGTTCAGGATTATCAACAGACGCTTCGTTGAGATCACTCAACATTCCAGTTAGCTTTGGTGAATCTCCTTATATTCCGGAGGACTTCACATTTACTTTTCAGTTAGTAGTTTTGAGTTGTCGCAATCTTGTCCTGACATTCTTCCTTAATAGTAGAGGCTTTATAGATAGATAGAATTGGGGAGTTTTTCAGTATTTACATTCTTTGAAGTGTTTTGCAAACTTTAAGTATTTCTATTGAATATTGTTCAGACTTTATGAGTTGAGTATTTGAGTTTAACAGATTTAATT
Source organism: Solanum raphanifolium (assembly GCA_036250405.1). Lineage (NCBI taxonomy): Eukaryota > Viridiplantae > Streptophyta > Magnoliopsida > Solanales > Solanaceae > Solanum > Solanum raphanifolium. The sequence goes on along the minus strand of JAJOOE010018836.1, from coordinate 11,785 downwards.
CAGTTTTAAGCATTTTATTGCTTGAGTTAGTTTTTCGCTTGTAGTCAGACATGATGAGGGTTCGTTTGGGGACTAACAGTGGTTCTCGAGTGCCGGCCATGTCCAGAATGTAGACCCGGATCGTGACACTAACAATATGTTGAGAACAAGTAATCGGTGAGTACTTCTTATCACCTTAGGAACAAGAAATTATTGTTGTTGTTGCTGTTGGAAAGCATAAATGAAGGCCCCACAAAAGAGCAAATGATAAGGGTAATGCGCCAAACAACTTTATTAAAGATGAATCTTTTCTTTATAAAAGTTGTTTGGCGCATTACCCTTATCTTTACTCTTTTGTGGCACCTTGATTTATGCTTTCCCCTTTCCTTTGTAGGTGGCTTTCTCGGAGGATTCCTCCACTTGCTCTTGGAATATTTTGAAAAGAGCATCAATATCAATTTCTTCATATTATTATTATTATTATTATATTATAATCCTCCGACAAAGCCACCTGCAAAGGAAAGGGGAAAGCATAAATTAAGGGCCCACAAAAGAGTAAATGATAAAGGGTAATGCGCCAAACAACTTTATTAAAGATGAATCTTTTCTTTATAAAAGTTGTTTGGCGCATTACCCTTATCTTTACTCTTTTGTGGGGCCTTCATTTATGCTTTCCCCTTTCCTTTGCAGGAAGATTTGTCGGAGAATTCCTCCACTTGCTTTTGAATTTTTTTTGAAAAGAGCATCAATATCAATTTGTTGTTGTTGTTGTTATTGTAACACTTTTGATTTTAAAAATCATGTTGCTTTAGAGTTTAATAAACTTCGTGGTTATCCCATAAAGAGTAGTGGTAATACTAAATTTGCTCATAAACCTAGCATGCAAACTTATTATTATTCCAGGCCAACTTCTCAAGATGTGCTTATAGAGGAAAGAGACTGGAATCAGACTAACACCACTTATAGTGTGTTGTTGTTGTTGTTGTTAAATGGAAAACACTTTTGATTTTAAAAATCATGTTGCTTTAGAGTTTAATAAACTTCGTGGTTATCCCATAAAGAATAGTGGTAATACTAAATTTGCTCATAAACCTTGCATGCAAACTTATTATTATTCCAGGCCAACTCCTCAAGATGTGCTTATAGAGGAAAGAGACTGGAATCAGACTAACACCACTTATAGTGTGTTGTTGTTGTTGTTGAATGGAAAACACTTTTGATTTTTAAAATCATGTTGCTTAAGAGTTTAATAAACTTCGTGGTTATCCCATAAAGAATAGTGGTAATACTAAATTTGCTTATAAACTTAGCATGCAAACTTATTATAATTCCAGGACAACTCCTCAAGATGTGCTTATAGAGGAAAGAGACTGGAATCAGACTAACACCACTTATAGTGGGTCTGAAATTTATGAATGGAATCTTGATGGCTTGACTGATAGACAGTTAATAATTCTTTATACCACAAGGATAGGATCTACGACAATTAGCGGTAGTCCGCGCGGTTATCATTAATCTAGTCTAGCATAGCATCCGAACTCATAGAACAAATTCGAATTGAAATATAAATAAATTTAATATAGTTTTATGACTGTATGGAAGGATCTAACTCTTTTACCCGAGCAAGGGGTCTTTCGAGATTCAATACGTATTGTTATTGACCCCATGTGTCTAGCAGTTCTAACCGGGCATAGGCGCCCTTTTTCAACTCAATAACGGGGTTAGAACCACGACTGGCTAGACGGAGTCACTAAGACAAAACTAATAACTTGTTGTATTAAATCTGACTGTACCACCATCTCCGAACCAAGTCAAGAAACCATATGTAAATTTATATATACTTTGATAAAGTCTAGATCTTTCATGGTAGATATAAAAGCGATGTTAGTTATCCGACATAGATATGATACTTTAGCCGGACTTAGTCATGGCTTATATTGGAGAAATAGTAATAAAAGATTTAAACAGAAAATAAAAGAAGGAAATTCCTTGTTACTATGGCCAACACCAAGGCCTATGACCGAACTTATGCACATGTATTAACTTCCGGCAGATCTCCGGTAAATAGGAAAATTTACAAAACTGAGACAGATTTACAATAGGGAGAGAAAGTAGAGAGGGTTTTCTAAAACCTGCCTCTAACAAACTACAAATGAACCTAATTTATAGAAAAGAAAAGGAATCTATCTATAGTGACCGTGGGTCCTTATCAATGGGTCCCATATGTACAGGAACAATTTATCTACTATTGATCAACAGTGTATCTATTGTTGATAGTGGCTTTTACTATTGATGATAAACTTCACATGTTGTCTTCTTTTTCTTTTAACTTGCTGAGAAAATCTTCCGCCTTCTCCAGCACATCTTCTGAAGTGGGTTCATCTAATTTTTCCTCTTGTATATCCGCGACATCATCACTTGTCTCACTTCGCATGAAGGTGTCAGACTTCTCGTACTAAGTAATGTTGAGAAGTAGATTATGCATGACTTCTTCGAGATATTTATTAATCATCTCGTCTTTATTACCATCTTGAATAGAGATCTTCCGGGCAATATGTCTGACGGAGCTATCCTGTATAATTCACTTTTGAGGAATAAGATAGAATTCTTGAATCCAATTTTCCATAAGATCTATTAATTCTTGTCCGTATAATGACTTTGTCTTGGGATCTTTCTTCATTAGTTTATCCCAGAAATTATTATAGAAGATTCTATATAAACAAGGGATTTGTTCTTCAGTGAATCCCACCTCCGGAGTCCATTTATGAATTCACGGGATCTAGAATTCAACGAAAAAATAAATTTGTTCAATTCTTTCAATATAGCAGATATGATCTGTGTGATATAATTCGTTAAGATTTGGGTAGACTTTAACCCATTCTTTGTATAACTTAAGAAATGGATCAGCTAAAACCTTAGTTGTTGGACCGTGGTATGACCACCAATTTAGGAACCAATTAGGTATTGGTTCTGCAAATATCTTAGCACATATTTTAACGAACCATGTGTGCTTATGTCTCTCATTATTGTAAATGAAAACTTTATCAAAAGCATGAATATAGTCCCAATATGTAAAATTCATAGAGACTTTATTTAGGTTTATCTGCCTTTCTTTCATTGTGGATATACCCCAATCTTCAACCGATATAATCTGCTTGATTATCATTTTGGAGAAGTTATAAGCATTCTGGCTGGTGTTGTATCCGGAAAAGTGCTGGAATTCTGCACAACCTATGCTTATTAGAATTGTCTCATAATAAGATCGAGTTTTGTATGACTCACCCGGGAAATATAATCTGTTAATTAGATATCGCTGGAATATCTTCCAGGGCTCTTCTTTACGCTGAATATCAGAATTTTCCAAAAGAAATATAATTACTTTCTTGAAACCTTTTAGTAGGATTTAATATCATCAACATCTTCTTTGGCTATAGATGCGAAAGTATCACTTTGCTTCTGAGATAAATACGACTGCAGTTGTGTGTATAATGGATTATTTTCTGGAATATCTTCCAGATATATTAAAGAAGAAGCCTCCTTCTGAGAGTTTTTGGAGCTTAAGTTTATCAAAATCATTCCTCCTCTTTGTTTGATTGGAGAGTTAGACGAGGATCCGTATGACGATCCTGATGATCCTGGGGATGATCTTCCCTTTCCTCTATAATTTCCCATGCCTTTAACATTGGTTACCCAAGGAGGATCCATTCTACAAACAAAACATTTTGTTTTATTCGAATGCATAATAATTATAGTAATAATAATTTTCATCGTCAAAATCGACGATCTCTTCGCAGTTATGAATATCCGAATTAATGTCTCTCATCATATCATCTACAATTTTCCATATGATCAATTCATGTATATCTCGATTGAGAGGAATTGCCTTCAAAATAGTAATTAAGGTTTTTTTTGTAAAGAAGGGAGCAAGGAAACTGATTATGGCGATAAATATTCTCTATATAAGAAATCTGGGAGAGAGTTATCATTTCCCTTTTTATAATGGATTTCAAAATCAAAAGGTGCTAACTGTGCTTGCCATCTAGCAAAAATCAATTTTGATGCATCATGCTTAAAATCTTTGTCAAACATATACTTCACAGATTGAGCATTAGTTTTTATTAAAAACTTTTGATTATATAAATCATCTAGAAATTTCTATACGCATTTCACGATGGTTAACATTTCATGCGCCACCGTGGCATATTTCGATCTGGGCATCGCTCCATTTCCCAGAATGAAATCTGATCAAATATTCAATTTTGTCATGGGGATTAATTTGTTTCAATATTCCTCCATAACCAATGTTAGACGCATCTGTCTCTACAATTTTTTGTCAAGCAGGGTTAGCAAGAGTTAGACAAGGTAAAGATTGAACACGAAGCTTAATATCTTTTACCAACATAGTATGACTATCAGTCCAAGGTGATTTGTGATCCTTTTTCAGCCTATCATATAAAGGGGCCAAATCAGGAGATAATTTTTTGTAAAAGGGAGATACATAATTTAAACTTCCCAAAAATCTTTGTAATTGAGTTTGATCTGTAATAACATCAGGAAACTTCGAGGCAAAGTCTATGGCTCTTTGAATTGGAATGACTTTCCCTTGACAAATATGATGTCCTAAACATCGAACATCCGTTTGAAATAAACTCATTTTTGATTTAGAAATCACCAAACCATTTTGTATCACAATTTTCTTGAAAATGTCTAAATGCTTAATATGCATTTCAAATCTCTTTGAGTATACCAAAATACCTTCAATATAAACAATGATAAAATCCAAATATGGATTGAAAATATCATTCATCATTTTCTGAAATTCGGAAGGAGCATTTTTCAAACAAAATGGCATAACATTCCATTTGTATTGTCCAAATGGGACGTTTAAAGTTGTTCTATAAGAATGCTCTTTAAATATTTGGATCTACCAATAACCTGATTTTAAATCAAATTTTGAAAATATATTAGCATCATATAATCTAGACAATAAATATCTTTTATTTGGAATAGGATACCTAGCCCATTTTAAATATTTGTTTAACGGTTTGTAATTGATAACCAACCTGGGGACACCTCGTTCCCTTTCAGCCGCATTATTGACATAAAATGCAGCACAAGATCAAGGTGATTTTGAAGGTTTTATCAAACCCTTTTGTAACAAACTATCAATTTCTTTTTTGCAGAATTCTACCAATTCGGTGTTCATCTGGCAAGGGCGAGATTTAGTCGGAATATCATACTCAGAAAAATCATCTTCATATGGAAGAGTAACAATATGCTTTTTACGATTTCAAAAAGCATTAGGATGATCAGTGCAAATATCAACAGCAATTTGTTCAGAAATTAATTTGATTTTTTCCTGTACCTTGGTAGATTTCAAAGTATCAAATATATTCAAACTTAATAACTCAAGTTATAAGGAATCAAGATGCTTTTGTTTCATATTAATCAAAGCATTAATATCACGAGAAACAGGATCAGTGATAAAAGTATAACTAATATCTCTATCTTCATAAATAGCACAAAAACCTTTAGCATTTATGCTAGTAAAAGGATAAATAGAATTTATAAAAGGAGTTCCAAGTATAATTGGAGGGTATAACTGATTTTTAACCAAGAAAAAGAAATGTGGAATGCAAACTTTATTTTGGCAAATGCGAATATTAGGGAATTTATACTTTATATCTAAAGCATGTCCAGAAGCAAATTTAACCATATGAGTTGTCTTTTTAAAATATTTAGTAGACACAAGTCCTTCTTGAATACAACTAACATCGGCTCCACTATCAATCATAGCAACATTCGTTATATAAAAACTATTATCAATTAATATGGTGCATTTAACATATCATATATGAGCAGTAACAATTTGCATCATTCCTAAAACCATACCTTGTCTAGGATCAAGATTAAAAGGTTTAGCAAGAGTATTTTCTTCAACAACATTTTTACCTTTGTTATTAACAGTTTCAATCTGAGTAAGACGATGATCACAAATCATTTGATTTTGTTTAAGAGATTTAATCTCGTTTTTCAAATTTTCCAATTTCACCCTTTAGATCATCAAACGAAGAATCTCTTGTAGAAATTGTTTGCTTATTAAGTCTATTATTAACTTCAAATAAAGAATAAGGTGTACAATACTCAAATTCAAAATTATTTTTTTCTTTTTCAAAATTCTTTAAAGAACTAGCGCTATTATTAACAGCTAATTGAATAATCTTTTCACGAAGATTATTATCAGTTCTTCTTTCAAAACTTCTATCACATTATCAGAAGTAATAGTATTAATATTTAAATCTTTAAATTGAAATTGCAATTTATAAAATTCATCATTTTCACAAGAGCAAATATCACCAGGACAAGCATTGCACACATTCATATTAGCAGGTTGATTATGATCAAAAGAATCAACCAATTCTACCTCTTCTTCAGACCCTGAATTAGAATCATAATCCGACTCAGAACCAGAAGTATATAAGAAACTATAAACCTTGTCATTAATCTCTTCATCAAGTTCTAAGGTCTTCAGCTTTTCAAGCTTGAAATTGGGTGCTATATGACCGAAATTACCACACTTATAACACTTGATCTTGGCGAGCTCTCGCTTAGACCTATTCTTGGTAAATCTATTTGACTTACGAGAAGCTCTCCTAGCATCGCGCTCTTCTTTAGATATGTATCTAGACCTCTTTTCCCTATAATGTTTATCAGGATTAGACTCTCTAGAATCTCTATGTGTCTTCTTCTAGAATCTTCGTGAAAAGATTTTTCAATTAGCTGTTAATAATAGCGCTAGTTCTTCAAAGAATTTTGAAAAACAAAAACATGATTTTGAATTTGAGTATTCTGCACCTTATTCTTTATTTGAAGTTAATAATAGACTTAATAAGGAAACTATTTCTACAAGAAATTCTTCGTTTGATAATCTAAAGGGGGAAATTACAGAGGAAGGGGAAGATCATCCCCAGGATCGTCATACGGATCCTCGTCTAACTCTCCAATCATACAAAGAGGATATTCCAGATGTATTGAAGAAGAAGCCTCATTCTGAGAGTTTTTGGAGCTTAAGTTTATCAAACACATTCCTCCTCTTTGTATGATTGGAGAGTTAGACGAGGATCCGTATGACGATCTTGATGATCCTGGGGATGATCTTCCCCTTCCTCTATAATTTCCCCTACCTCTAGCCTTGGTTACCCAAGGAGGGTCCATTCTGCAAACTAAACATTTTGTTTTATTCAAATGCATAATAATTATAGTAATAATAAATTTCGTCATCAAAATCGACGATCTCTTCGCAATTATGAATATCTGAGATGATGTCTCTCATCATATCATCTACAATTTTCCATATGATCAATTCCTGTATATCTCGATTGAGAGTAATTGCCTTCAAAATAGTAATTAAGGTTTTCTTTGTAAAGAAGGGAGCAAGGAAACTCATTATGGCGATAAATATTCTCTATATAAGAAATCTGGGAGAGAGTTATCACTTCCCTTTTTATAATGGATTTCAAAATCAAAAGGTGCTAACTGTGCTTGCCATCTAGCAAAAATCAATTTTGATGCATCATGCTTAAAATCTTTGTCGAATATATACTTCACAGATTGAGCATCGGTTTTTATTAAAAATTTCTGATTATATAAATCATCTTAAAATTTCAATACACATTTCACGATGGTCAACATTTCATGTGCCACCGTGACATATTTTTTCTGGGCATCGCTCCATTTCACAGAATGAAATCTGATCAAATATTCAGTTTTGTCATGTGGATTAATTTGTTTCAATATTCCTCCATAACCAATGTTAGACGCATCTGTCTCTACAATTTTTTGTCAAGCAGGGTTAGCAAGAGTTAGATAAGGTAAAGATTGAATACGAAGTTTAATATCTTTTGCCAACGCAGTATGACTATCAGTCTAAGGTGATTTATGATCCTTTTTCAGCCTATCATATAAATGGGCCAAATCATGAGATAATTTTTTGTAAAAGGGTGATATATAATTTAAACTTCCCAAAAATATTTGTAATTGAGTTCGATTTGTAATAACATTAGGAAACTTCGAGGCAAAGTCTATGGCTCTTTGAATTGGAGTGACTTTCCCTTGACAAATATGATGTCCTAAAAATTGAACATCCGTTTGAAATAAACTCATTTTTGGTTTAGAAATCACCAAACCATTTTGTATCACAATTTTCTTGAAAATGTCTAAATGCTTAATATGCATTTCAAATGTCTTTGAGTATACCAAAATATCATCAATATAAATAATGATAAAATCCAAATTATCATTCATAATTTTCTAAAGTTCAGAAGGAGCATTTTTCAAACCAAATGGGATAACATTCCATTCGTATTGTCCAAATGGGACGTTAAAAGTTGTTCTATAAGAATGCTTTTTAATTATTTGGATCTGCCAATAACCTGATTTTAAATCAAATTTTGAAAATATATTAGAATCATATAATCTGGACAATAAATATCTTTTATTTGGAATAGGATACCTAATCCCTTTTGTAACAAACTATCAATTTCTTTTTTGCATAATTCTATCAATTCGGTGTTCATCTGGCAAGGGCGAGATTTAGTCAGAATATCATTCTCAGAAAAATTATCTTCATATGGAAGAGTAACAATATGCTTTTTACGATTCCCAAAAGCACTAGGATGATTAGTGCAAATATTAACAACAATTTGTTCAGAAATTAATTTGATTTTTTCCTGTACTTTGGTAGATTTCAAAGTATCAAATATATTCAAACTAAATAATTCAAGTTGTAAGGAATCAACATGCTTTTGTTTCATATTAGTCAAAGCATTAATATCACGAGAAACATGATCAGTGACAAAAGTATAACTAATATCTCTATCTTCATAAGTAGCAGAAAAACCTTTAGTATTTATGCTAGTAAAAGGATAAATAACATTTATAAAAGGAGTTCCAAGTATAATTGGCAAATGCGGGTATTAGGCAATTTATACTTTATATCTAAAGCATGTCCAGAAGCAGATTTAACCATATAAGTTGTCTTTGCAAAATATTTAGTAGACACAAGTCCTTCTTGAATACAACTAACATCGGCTTCACTATCAATCATAGCAACATTAGTTATAGAAAAACTATTATCAATTAATATGGTGCATTTAACATACCATTTATGAGCAGTAACAATTTGCATCATTCCTAAAAACATACCTTGTCTAGGATCAAGATTAAAAGGTTTTGCAAGAGTATTTTTGTCAACAACATTTTTACCTTTGTTATTAACAGTTTCAATCTGAGTAAGACGATGATGACAAATCATTTGATTTTGTTTAACAAATCAAGGTTTTGAGGTATATCTACCTCTTCCAATCAAGTACTTTTAGTACTCGTATCTCCTAGATCCATCATCAAGAGAGCATATCTATGCCGAATACTTCACATCAATCTCATATTTACCATGAAAGCGCCTAGGCTCTGATACCACAAGGACATGATCTCTGATAACTGGCGGTAGTCCGCACGGTTATCATTAATCTAGTCTAGCATAGCATCCGAACTCATAGAACAAATTCGAATCGAAATATATATAAATTTCATATAGTTTTATAACTGTATGGAAGGATCTAACTCTTTTACCCGAGCAAGGGGTCTGTCGAGATTCAATACGTATTGTTATTGAGCCCATGTGTCTAGCAATTCTAACAGGGTATAGGTGCCCTTTTTCAACTCAATAACGGGCTTAGAACCACAGCTGGCTAGATAGAGTCACTAAGACAAAACCAATAACTTGATGTATTAAATCTGAATGTACCACCATCTCCGAACCAAGTCAAGAAACCATATGTAAATTTATATATACTTTGATAAAGTCTAGATCTTTCATGGTAGATATAAAAGCGAAGTTACTTATCCAACATAGATATGACACTTTAGCCGGACATAGTCATGGCTTAGATAGGAGAAATAGTAATAAAAGATTTAAACAGAAAATAAAATAAGGAAATGCCTTGTTACTGTGGCCAACACCAAAGCCTATGATCAAACTTATGCATAATGTATTAACTTCCGGCCGATCTCCGGTAAACAGGAAACTTTACAAAACTGAGAGAGACTTACAATAGGGAGATAAAGTAGAGAGGGTTTTCTAAAACCTGCCTCTAACAAACTACAAATGAACCTAATTTATAGAAAAGAAAATGAATCTATCTATAATGACCGTGGGTCCCTTATCAATGGGTTCCATATGTACAGGAACAGCTTATCTACTGTTGATCAACATTGTATCTACTATTGATCAATAGTGTATCTACTGTTGATAGTGGCTTTTACTATTGAAGATAAACTTCACATGTTGTCTTCTTTTCCTTTTAACTTCATCAGAAAATCTTCCGCCTTCTCCAGCACATCTTATGAAGTGGGTTCACCTAATTTTTCCTCTTGTATATCCGCAACGTCATCACTTGTCTCACTTCGTATGGAGGTGTCGAACTTCTCGAATTGAGTAATGTTGAGAAGTAGATTCTGCCTGACTTCTTCCAGATAATTATTAATTATCTCATCTTTATTACCATCTTGAATAGAGATCTTTCGGGAAATATGCCTGATGGAGCTATCTTGTATAATTCACTTTTGAGGAATAAGACAGTATTCTTGAATCCTATTTTCAGTAAGATCTATTAATTCTTGTCCGTATAACGACTTTGTCTTAGGATCTTTCTTCATTAGTTTATCCCAGAAATTATTATAGAAGGTTCTATATAAACAGGGGATTTGTTCTTTAGTGAATCCTACCTCCGGAGTCCATTTATGAATCCACGAGATCGAGAATTCAACGAAAAAATAAATTTGTTCAATTCTTTCAATAAAGCAGATATGATTTTTATCATATAATTCGTTAAGATTTTGGGAGACTTTAACCCATTCTTTGTATAACTTAAGAAATGGATCAGGTAAAATCTTAGTTGTTGGACCGTGGAATTACCACCAATTTAGGAACCAATTAGGTATTGGTTCTGCAAATATCTTTGCACATATTTTAACGAACCATGTATGCTTATGTCTCTTATTATTGTAAATGAGAACTTTATTAAAAGCATGAATATAGTCCCAATATGTAAAATTCATAGAGACTTTATTTAGGCTTATCTACCTTTCTTTCATTGTGGATATTCCCCAATCTTCAACCGATATAATATGCTTGATTATCATTTTGGAGAAGTTATAAACATTCTCGCTGGTGTTGTATCCGGAAAAGTGCTGGAATTCCTCACTACCTGTGCTTATTAGAATTGTCTCATAATAAGATCGGATTTTGTATGACTCATCCGGAAAATATAATCAGTTAACTAGATATCGCTGGAATATCTTCCAGGGCTCTTCTTTTCGCTGAATATCAGAATTTTCTAAAAGAAATATAATTTCTTTCTTTGAAACCTTTTCGTAGGATTTAATATCATCAACCTCTTCTTTGGGTACAAATGCGAAAGTATCACTTTGCTTCCGAGATAGATACGTCTGCAGTTGTGCGTATAATATATTATTTTCTGGAATATCTTCCAGATGTATTGAAGAAGATTATTATTATTATTATTATTATTATTATTATTATTATTATTTTTGTTATTGTTATTGTTATTGTTATTGTTATTGTTATTGTTATTGTTATTGTTATTGTTATTGTTATTGTTATTGTTATTGTTATTGTTCTTGTTCTTGTTCTTGTTCTTGTTATTGTTATTGTTATTGTTATTGTTATTATTGTTATTGTTATTGTTATTATTCCTATTATTATTATTACTAGTATTATTATTAT
>JAJOOE010018835.1:0-20651 GCA_036250405.1 Solanum raphanifolium | reverse complement strand
GAATATTTGTTCTTTAGTTTTACATTGGTTTAGACAATTAAAATACATAATCTAATTTTAATTTCCTTTAATATTTAGTCATGTAACTAATACTTATTGAACTTATTTTAGCATGATTTAGTACTTTTAAATTATGATCATTTTACTTATGACTTGTTAATTTGCAATATTTGTTTTACGCAATTTCATTATTATTATTTTTGTTGAATATTTTAGTGTCATTAATCATATCATATTTTGTGTTATTTTTTTAAGAAACACCTTTGATAGTTGTATTTTGGTAGGACAAAACAAATATTTGAAGTACAAGTAAATTATATGTTTGTATGAATACTTACTGGAAAAACCCGAAACAACCCGAAAAACCCAAAAAAGAGCGAAAAAACCCGAGGTTGAAAAACCTGAGTTTTATTGGTTTGGTTTGGTTTATAAAATTAAAAATCCGACACAAATAATTTGGTTTGATATTTGAAAAACTCGAACCAACTCGGCTATGTACACCCCTACTCTTGAATATTGATAAATATACCTCAATTTCAGCAGAATGACAAAGACTTGAGAGTCAACTTTTCAAAAATGAGTTGCTAATATTTTTTATTCTTATAGTCGTCTATGAAGATATAAATTAAATTATTTAGCGGATTTAAGTTATATCATGCATTTTTTAAAATAAAATTATTAGAATAATTCAACTTGTCATACATTAAGTAATAATGTTGTTACTCACGTAGTCACGTACACCATTTATTTTAGATAAAATAATCATTTAATGTTAGTTATTAATAAAGTTATATATATAATCACATTTTATATTGTCTGGTTTGAAAGTCAACCAACAAGTTCCTTCAAAAACGCTACTCAACTCTATTTTCGATATGAGCAATTGACTGTTGACTTCGATTTAACCATTATTTTCATATCCGCAAGAGTTCAAATAAAAAGAAAGTAACTCCAAGTTAAAGTAATTAGTAAGAGTAATATAAATTGGAATGTTGTGAACTTAATTTTCAAGAAACTTCATTACTATTTGAAAATTTGAAAGAATGAGGTTAGCATATTGTATAATTTCATTTCTTATAATATCCTTGATTATCAATGAAGCAACATCAAGGTCCATTCAACAATATGATAATTCCTACAAGAAATTGTTTTCTCAATTCAAGATTGCTAGAGAGCTAAGAGGTTTAAAAGGGAAGAAAACAAGAATCACACCACCAGAGGCTAGTATGGTATCTCATATGCATTTCCCTTTTACGCCGCCACCACAATCACCATCATCAGCACCGACAAGTTGTTCATGAAGTGACAGAGGTAGAGTTAGAATTTTGAGTTTTTAAATTGTGAATTCTAGAATATATATTTATTATTGGGTTCGAGACGTACGACATCATGTCCTCTCCCACATGTTTGTTTTTGTGAGTGTTTAGATTTGGTTTTAAGAATAATAGATTTATAAAGGATTAGGTCTTGTGAGAGAATTTATTATGTATTTTGATTCATGTTTCTCTTTATTTTAAAAAAGAAGTTCTTCGACGAAATACATAAAAGTAAACTGATAGAGTAATTTGGGACAATTATTTGGAATAAGATGGAAAATTAATATTAATGTAAGAGGAGGGGTATTTATCGATCCATCACACCATTTAATGGTGATAAAGACTTCAATTTCAAAACCGTGTTAACATAAAAGCCATGGGACCAGACCAAAACATTTATTTTTTTGGGGGAAAATGATGGGACTACTCAAAAAAATATTTTTATCTTTCATTTCGTCAAAATTTTAATGAGATGATATATAAGTTCAAAATATTCTAAAAAGTAGAAAGCACTCTACATATTATATGGTTGAATCTGGATAATTTGTTTTTAAATATGTTATTTTTGAGGGATTAAACACAAAGTTTATATATCGAGGTAAGTGATGATCATATTTAAAGATTTTAGTTAGATAAATCTTCTCATGTGTGAAATTGATTATTATTTTTTTAAAGTTAAAAGCATGATATATCTTTTAAAAATGAATGGTGATAGTGAAACTTGCACCAAAAACTTCATTATATATATGCTCTAATATTATATGTTGAAATTGTGTTAAATATTACATCTAAAAACTTAAGTTATTATAGTAAAGCGATATTATTTCATATTATATATCATAGTGGAAATTTGATAAAGTTGTTTTCACAATGAGACATGCAAATATAATTTCATGTCTACTAGTATTCCCACTCATCCATGAATTAGTGCTGGTGGGCTACAATGTTGCCGGAGAGGTAGATGGTTTAGACCGGAATATTGGTGGACGTGCAGTACCACCACCACCACCAACGCATAATTTAGGAAGTCGTTGGAGGCGACATGATGTACAACTATCACCACCACCACCTCCACCAACACTAGCGCTATTATTGTCACCTCCACCATCATTATCACCGCCTTCACCAGTATCTCCTCCACTATCATCATCACCACAACCTCCATTAGCACTAACGCTAGTATCACCACCTCCACCAACACTAGCGCTAGTATTGTCACCTCCACCATCATTATCACCACCTTCACCAGTATCTTCTCCACTATCATCATCACCACCACCTCCATCAGCACTAACGCTAGTATCACCACCTCCACCATTATCACCAGTACTACCTCCACCACCACTAGAGCTTGCACCACCATTTTCATCATCATCATCACAACCACCATAACCGATAATAAGGTATCCATGAGCATCACACTCACTTCCACTATGCTACAACTATGAGAAGATTTAATTTGTAGATCTTATTAATCGAATCATGTAAATTTTGTGCAAAAATCAAGCTTTAGAGCTAGTAAGTTTTCTAAATCTTGTAAAGTTTGTAGAGGCAAATAGATCCAGGATTTGAGATTTATGATTGATTTATTGAATTCAATTATCTAGTAAATTATAGTTATTTTGTGAAATTTTAATAATTAATAAGACATCGGGATTTGACTTAGTCAGAGATGGGAAAAAATAGAAATATATATGAACTTCCATTCAAGATTTCTTTTGCTAGCAAAGTTACAATGTGTCCACTCTCACTATGTAGGAGTATTTATTTTCCAATTTTAATTTGATTTTCTTTTTGCTATTTTATTTTCGATACACCAACAATTTTGTTATTCAAAAGGATAGAAGTACAGAAAATATTTCTTTTATGAGTACTTAGATTTGGTTTTCGAAGATTATTGTTAGAGAAATTATTTTTGATTCATGTTTTTTTTTTTTAATTTGTTTTTAAATATATATGATAATAAAATGTGTTTGAACAGAAAATAATTAATGCTCACCAAACTCTGGCAGGGAATTATTATGCATTTGTTTCAGCCAGCTACCTCTACATTTACCTATTATTAAAACGATAACTTACATGTGTAAATGATTTATTCAATTTTACCATTGCTTATCGTAATTTTGATTTTAAAAATAGAAGATTTATGTTTTTTAAATTGAAAATTGACTTTTGTGAGTGATCAATTTATTAAGATGATAATTATTTATCTTCAAATAATTCAAGTGAAAAAACTAGCAAATATAACAACAAAATTGTTCTTCTTCTAGCTAGTTAGAAGGCCATAGAAAAATCGTACTAATATTTTCCAGCAAATGGAAATTATCTACCTTGACCAATACATAATAATTCAAGGGTATAATTGAAAAGAAACTTTTATAAGTTTTAATCCAAACACAAAATGAGGTGAGAAACAATGAATCAAACACTTGATAAAAATAAACAATGTATTATCAATCCCTGCGTTATTAATCTTTGTACCAAACTACCCAAAATATTTATATGTCGTGATGATCTTATTTAAAGTTTTTAGTTATATATGATAATGTATATGTGTGTGTGTATTAGGATCTATGTATGAGGAGTTTTCATTGGTGAGAATTTGATTATTTTTCTTATAATAAATGATATAGTGAGACTTAGCACCAGAGACTTCATTATATATATGCTCTAATATCCCTATTATAAATTGAAATTGTGTTAAGCATTATATCTAAAAACTTAAGTTATTAGCGTGACATGATATTATTTCACATTATGTATCATAGTGGAGCTTTGGTAAACTTATTTTCACAATGAGGCCTACATACAAAATGTCATGTCTACTAATTTCCTTACTCATCCATGAATTAGTGATGGTGGACTACAAGTGTTGTAGTCTTTCAGCATTAAAAAGTTTACACCGGGATAAGGGTGGAGTCGTACCAGCACCGCCAACACCAGAGCATAATGTAGGACGTCGTTGGAAGCGTGATGTACCCCCAGGTCCACCATCAACACCAACGCTAGTATCACCGCCTCCACCACCACCACCACCATCATCACCACCACCACTAGCGCTAGTATCACCATCACCACCACCATCATCATTGTCATCACCACCACCACCTTCACCAGTACCAACTCTACCATCACTACCACCACCTCCACCAGTACTGTATAGGCGCTAGCATCACCACCTTCACCAGTGTACAGGCACTAGCACCACCACCTTCTTCATCATCATCACCATCATCGTTACCACCATCAAACCTTCAGTATCACCACCATCGGTAAGCTATCCATGAGCACCGCGCTCACCACCACTATGCTACAACTATGAGAAGATTTGTAGATTTATTAATCGAATGATCACATAAATTTTATGCAAAAATCAAGCTTGAGAGGCTAGGTTGCTTTTTGAATCTTGTGAAGTATGTTGAGGCTTGATCCAGAATTTGAGATTTATGATTAATTTTCTCGATTTAATTATCTATTAATCATAGTTATTTTGAGAAATTTTAAGGATCAATAAGAAATCATAATTTGACTTGGTCAAATATAGAAGAAAATAGAAATATATATGAACTTTCAATCAAGATTTTTCTAGCTAGTTTCGCCCTGTTGCAAAGTTACAATGCATCCACTCCACCATGTACTACTTATTTTCCTATTTTAATTTGATTTTTTTTTTTGCTATTTTATTTCCGGACATGCAATTTTGCTATTCAAAGTTATAGAAGTAAGAAAATATATTTTTATGAGTGCTTAGATTTGGTTTTTAAAGATTATTGTGAGTGAAATTATTTTTGATTTGTGTTTTCTTTTGTTTCTAAATATGATAGTAATAAAATGTGTTTGAACAAGAACAAAATAAGTGGTACTATATTAATTAATGCTCACCAAACTATGGCAGGGAATTATTATTCATTTGTTTCAGCCCAGCTACCTCTACTTATTATTAAGCATCATAAGTTATTAGCGTGACATCATGTGGAAAGACGTATATGATTGAAATAACATTGTGATATTCCACAAAACGAAACCAATAATAACCTCAATCACCAATAAGAGTTGTGATGGAGTGGTAAATACTCTTTTATCCTTAACTAAGTGATCTTGGGTTCAAGTTCCCTTGGGTATGAAATCACCTTTGTTTGGAAGCGCGGATAGCTGACACCAAATGGAAAGCGAAAGAAAAAAAATAAACTCAATCTACGTCTCATTTAATTGATATTTTTTTCCAGGGTATACCTGATCAACGTGCTGAATTAAATTAAAGTCTTTAATATTAAATACACGACTCAATAATTAATGCAATGAAAATTATTCACAACTAATGTGAATAAAAGATCAATAAATTCATCAAACGTGAAATATATGTAATCTTGGTCAATCTTTTTCCCATCCTCAGCTATTTTTTAAGTTGAATTAGAATAAGATCTACTCCCTCTGTCCATTTTTATTAGTCATGTGGCATTTTTCGAAAGTAAAGTTGATTAATTTTCAAAGATAAATTAGATTACATTAATTTGATATTTTAAACCAAAAAAATTAGATATTCAAAAACTATACGAAAAGTGTTATAAATTGCAATTTTTTTGCATATCAATATGATAAAAAAAATACATCATAAAATATTAGCAGCGTTTTTATAGTTTTGACTATAAAAAAGGAAACTATGACAATTAAAAATGGTCGGGGATAGTATTTTTTTACATAGTAGCAGAGCAGAACTCGTCTCAATTATTTATTACCGATATTAGGATCTTGTGTTGAATTGCCCATACACCAGATGCTTAGTTTTGAGCGTGAGGTGGGATGTTGAAAAGTCTCACATTGAATGAAAAAGAGATGAATGGTCTCCTTATATGGCCTTGGGTAATATTCTCCTCATGAACTAACGTTAGTTTTGAGGTTATATTAGACACAAGATCCATATTTTTACGATAACTACATCATTTTTTTTTCATTTTTAGACAACTGATTGTGTACATTGTCTAATTTTGATACCCCTCGACGAAAATTTCGACTCCACCTACTGCCTTAAAGTATTGAATACTCAAATTCTTTTATATCGGGTTATTCTGCACGCCAACACTTGTGAAAACAGAAAGAAATCACTTGGGAATAGGGCCACAGGGGAGTATATTAAACCTTCACCAATAAGGTGAAAGATCAAATAGTCAACCAATTAAACTATTAAGATTCCCTAAATACAATGCTATGACACCTCGATTCCCAATAAATTAATGGCAAGGAAAGAAATAACAAAAATAAAGCTTAGCTAATTCACTATATGAAATTAATTATTATATAATGAAAATGTAACTAAATAAGATACCACAGTTGAGCTTTTTTATTCCAACTATCGAGAAAAGAACCTTGTTTTGACCTTGTAGTATTAATTTGAGTAACATATACGTACTAATTATATTACGTTAAACTTATATGGTCATCCAACTATAACAAATAGTGCCTCGATCAATATGGAGGTGGGGGGTACGGGGAATAGTACTTTTGGCCCGACTTTGTAGCGATCCTTCAGAGAAGAGCGCTCCAATAATCTTTGACCACTTATTGGCCCGATCTTCGGTGGCGGAGGATTCGGTAGATCAGACCTCGGCTCGGGAGATGGAGTAATTATCGGACAAAAAGAGGCTTTCGTTGTAACACAATTATGAACTATGGCCATTTCTTGTAAACAAAATAATGCAAGAAAGATATAAGTAATATTAGTCTTCATTTCTTTATAATTTGGAATGTTTAGTGTATAATTCTTTTAGATTATTTGTTAGGATTTTATAGTATAGGGTTTGCTTGGAAGCCTTCAATTAGTCAAAAAGATAATATGAAAGAAGAAACAACAAAGAAATTTCGTCAATTTCCAAAGAGGTTACATTATTACTCCCTTGCCATATTAAGTAAATTATTCACGTGTGACACACCTTTAAGAAAAAAAATATAATGACATAAATTAAAGATTTTTTTTTTTTTATTGTTTTAAATGTAAAGTAATTTAAAAACCTCATTAAATGAAGGATAAATAGAAAGGAAAAAAATCTCTAACAATTCTCTCATTTTGAACTATGAAAAACGCCTCAATAATTCACGTAATATGGATTAGAGGGAGTATAATTTACCAACAAGCCTCTCACATTAGGCTTTCATAATATATAGTGCATTCATCCTCTCGAAATTTTGCGTTTGGTTGGAGGTATTAGGTTGTCCTGAGATTATTTATCCCACTATTTATATCTTAGTGATGAGATAAGTTATCTCATATTCATGGTGGATAACTTATCCCGGAATAATTAATTGTGAAATAACTTGTTCCCAACTAAACGACCGTAAGCGAATATATAAAGGATAATAAATTCGAAATAAATTGCAAGCTAGATTAGATTATTTTACGTTTGGTTGAGATTTTTTATTTCAATATTAGCAATTTTGAGATTAGTTATACTATAATTGTGATATTGTTTTATCTTAACTTAATCATCTAATGTAAAATAGACAAATCTAATTTTATATTCTCAGTAAAATTATATTCACTTGATTAAATAATTCCATTCTTGTTAATCCCCATATTATAATCTTATCATTAATTATAATTCTCATATACTATAATAAACTTGTTCACCCATCAAAGAACTCATAAGATAATTAGAGTAACCGGGTAAACATTTCTCCCTTTTTTCCTTCTCATCCTTTTAAAAAAAGAAAATATAAAAGAAAACTATAGTTTGCTCTAGGATTTATCGACACAAATTTAAATTTAGTCGGACTCCAATATAGAAAACAAAAATGAAAGCCTTCCATTATTATATGAAGTAAAAGCAAACATATATATAGTGAAAATATGAATTTATTAGGAAAATTTATTTTGATTGGTTTAAGAGTCGCCACTTAATTTTAAAGTAAAATTAAGAAAACTGTTGTTTTCAAAAAGACTAAAACAGGAGTCTAATGAAAACTTAAAGGGGTTCGGGGGTTCTTATTAGCATTTCGGGAAGGGTTTGAAAGCACCCGAAATGCCCGCTAACGTGCGGTTATCCGACAATTAATTTATTTGGCTAAAAGTGAATTAACTTAACTTGAATTGAAACATAATACTATTTTATAATTAAGTCCATTTTAATTTTTATTTTTAAAACGAGAAAAGGAAAGATTTGACTAAGTGAGATATTTTCCTTGCAAAAATTCTTTAAGTCCTTTTAAAGGTGATCGATTTAGTAAAATTGTTAAAACGAAATAAGCGTCTTTCGGGGATTTGAATTTTTAACCTTAAGATTAATAACGGATATTAGCAAATAAACAAACACAAAAAGATAAAGAGGGAAAGAGGCTTGGGGGCCCAAGTCTGGTTTCTGTTCGCTTGGGCCAGCACTTGAGCCCATTTTCGTTTTGAGCTTTTGGCCCAATTTTTTGCCGCCTTAGTACCTGTCCTAGACTAGATTTTGAAGTTTATTTCTTTGGGTTTTAGGCCCATCTTCCACCTGTCCTAAATTCTAACAGATAATAATAAAATGACAAAGGCTTAGGCCCAAAAATAACAAAATACAAATTTGAATTTTGGGGACTTTGGGCCCATTTTCCCATCTTCGTATACACTAGGCGTGTACTAGTGCATACAATCCTGTATCAGCTCCAAACACCTGTACACCAACGTCAAAGGCCTATTCTTTGATTTTCGCAACTGGCCGACTCGATGAAGAAGGAATTTTGGGGCCTCCATGGCCCCCTTTGAAATGCAAAGATACAGTCCATGAGGACTCAGGCAGATTCCACATACATAAAAAATGTAAACAGGTAAGAACCAATTCGGGTCATTGTGCATTGTAACCATACTATTACTTATAATAAATACATGCAAGCGCAAATTTGGTATCCCCACAAAAGAAATAAATAAACTCATAAAAAGTAAGAAAACAAATGAAGGGAAGGAACTTTGTATGATGATAAAGGGATGACAGCCGACACATGCACGAGGAACAACTATTTTAATGCTCAAGTTATCACACAAACTACTCATATTAATTGATTAAAACTAGTATTTTTAACATATCAAATACTTACCAGTGAACAAACGAATACTAAACTTATCTCATTTAAGATTTGAAGCAAAAGAGAAGAGAGTAGACAAGATCGATAAAGATTAAAGACGCCAGTTAAACACGAGTCAACTTATGATAACTTAAGGGTGATAATCAAATCTCCAAGAACGAGTCCATGAATCATTAATTAAAGGAAATTCCACATACTTATTGCAAGATTAAGGCAGAAGCTTATTCCTTCCATACAACAGACCAATACAAAGACCATACAACATGTAGTTAAACTACTAGCGATTGACTTAATACTAAAGGAAAAAAAATAAAAAAAATCGGCATGCTATACACATAAAAATCAACACCAATAAATTCACTCCAAGTAATCTTAAAGGCAAAGCTTAAGTTTTAACAAAATTAAGGTATTAGGTGGAAAGAACAATAGACTTGATCAAAATGGATCATGTTAGGTAGTAGAAGAGATCGATACATGGAGCAAAATGCAAACAAAAGCAAACTGATTCAACAACATACTCATGAAAGCATCATAGCACGATGAGATGAAACAATAATAGCAACCAACGTTGAAACCAAAGGGGTATCAACCTTCAACGATTTCGAGCAAAAAATAACATTTTCGAACTTACAAATATAACAACTAGCCACCAACACCACACACATATCTATATCCTATATCGACAGAACTTAAAGGAAGAACGGTAAATTGAATGAGAAATTATCATTCAAGTAGAAATTATCATTCAAGTGGACACATAAACTCAGGCATAAGACATAAACCAAATGGAAAGAGGATCATGAAATTTATACAGTAATAGAAACACTATCAGCAAAGCCCCAATCTTAAAAAGAGAACAAGGAAACTGAGATCTCTGTCACATCTCTTGATGAAACAATAGCAAAAACTTCAAGCAGAGCAAAGAAATGCATACCATTAATATAAATAAACCTAACACATGCAGACTAAAACACAATTACAAATACCTTAACAGGGAAACATAGAAGAACTAGGAATGAATCGAACGAAATTGAGAGAAGGGCGTTTACCTTATAATGGGCAGCGAACCGGAACGAACGAGCTAGCAATGACGAGTTTTCACCACTGAAAAGTGATTCCGAAAATTCCGAGGAACAGAGCGAAAGTAAATGAGAAGAGGACTCAGCGAAATCTAGATTCTCAGTCGATTCCGAACCCATAAGTACTTAAATATAACTATATAACTAGAAATGTTTACTGTATTTTCATCTCTAATGGCTGTTCATCCCCACATTTTCCAACTTTTCTGTATTTCCCCCCCCTCAATGTGAGTTGTTTCCAACGTCTATTTTTCTAACTCTCTCCCTCCAAATAAATTTTCTAACACCAAATTTCACTTCCGAAAAATTTTTCTTTTCCACAGTGAACAAAAGCAATTATATAGAAGGGAGAATATCATTCCGAAATGGGGGGAAACGGATGAAAATCCGGACAGAAAAGGGCCATTCGAATTTCAAATTCGAAAAAATTTCACCATTTCGAACAAACACCCTTTTTCTATCAAATTTTGTCCCATTCCGGAAGAGGAAATGGGACAGCCGCGTGCTGGCGAGTGATTTTTTTGCTGCTGCTGTGCTTGCTGGAACGGTACTGAGCTGCTGTGATTTTTGGACTTATCTGATTCTTCGCGTCTGCTGGAAAAACGAAGTGGGTCGGCTGGTATTGGTATTGTTGTTGTACGTTGATGGTGTATGTTTTTAATGTGGGGTTTGGGCCGGTTTTGCTACTGCATGGGCTGCTGGAAGTGGGCTGGGATGGTTGGAATTAATTTTGGGTTAGGAGATTAGTGGGCTGCTGGAAAGGTTGAAGGAAAAGGGGAAAGTTGGGCCAATTTTTGCTGGAATTGAGGCCCAAAAATGGTTCTTAAATGGGTTTATGGTGAGGTGAGTTAGATTAAATTTGGGGAATATATTGAATTTAGGGAATAGCCTTAGAGATTAATTCGGCTAGAATCCAAATGAATTAATATTAATTAATTAACGAGCTTCTTAATCTTAACGAAGTAAAATAATTAACTTAATTATAAACTAATTACTTTAACAATATACATGATTAAGTAACCAAATATTTAAATAAAGCTAAAATCCTTTCGAGACAATTTTTGAACATTCGTAAAATATACTAATTAGACACACAATTATATAATAATTAACTTAATTATAAACTAACTACTTAACTCAAAGTTGTAAACTATTAGATAACTAAACAAACTAACCAAATATCTAATTAAACAAAATCTTCTTGAGACGATTTTCCAATATTTATAAAATACACCAATTATATACATAATTATATAAAAGACATATTATTATTTAAAAACTATAACAAGTGACAAACTATTTGAAACGACTTGCAAATTATTCTATTATATATATATATATTATTATTATTTTTCAAAATTTCTAAAACTAATTACTTTAAAACATTTGAAAATTAAGAAGCTCGAAATTAATTATTATCGGGGAGGGTCAAAATTGGGTGTCAACAATAGTAACACACCATTAGTGGTGGAGCTACAAGCCTACAACTTCATCTGAAGATTCATCAGAACTCAATAATTTTGATTCAAACCCTATTTTGTATTTTCATATCTACTTATTACGTATAAATAACTTACAAAGAATCTAGTGAGCTACATTTTCTAGAATTCAGAATTCATAAACTCAAAATCCTAGCTCCATCTCTGCTCACCAACAAATCAAAACTTTGAGTCAATTATGGAGATGGCGGGGTAGGTGGTACAATTAGTAATCTTGGCCTAATAGTTGACGCGGCCTTTGGTGGTGGTGGTGGTGGCGGAGAAGGTCTCATCATCTCAGCATAAACAGCTAGTAGTGGCCATATTTCTAAATGGCTATTTTGAAAAATGACCATTTCTTGTATAACAAGTAATGCAAAAATACAAGTTATAATCATTTTCATGATTTCTAAAAGCTTATTGTTTGAGGTTTTGGGAATATTAGTTGTATATATAGTAGCATTCATAAAAATTTTATAATGTTTATGTCTAGGTCGAAGGTATTTGATTATTCAAAATTGTTGAAAAGTACAAACATCAAAGAAAGTCCATTAGCTTGCAATATGACTTTAATAATTTTCAACCTACTTGTGTTGAACTTGTTTTCAAATTAATCGAACAATTTTAAGCAAGTACTGAATACCAGATGAAAAATCATTATAAAAATGAATTGTTAACGCCTATCGTTTTACAATTTTGAATCTCATAAAATCTTATGATCTTGGGTACGTACTCTTGATCACCTCATGATCTAGTTTTGTGGTTGAGTTAAACTAAGGATCTCGACTCAATTTTTTTTAAAAGCAATATAGTATCAAATTAAAGTCACTACCATCACATCTTATTGTTTACCCATTGTCGGGTTCCCAGATTATATTGTCCCAGCTTCAAATATCCAGTCTTGAACGTTCAGAGAGATCGAGTCCCACATCGATGGCGATGATCAGGAAAAGTGATTTATTTATATGGTCTTGACAATCCTCTCCGAATGAACTAGCTCTTTAGATTGAGTTAGTCACAACGTTCATTTCTTTATCAAAGAAAATAAGGATCAAATAAGGAACAAAACTTGGAAAACATGTATCATTAATTTATTAATTAATTTCTTCTCTAGTCGTCTGTTGAAACATTGAATAATGTCTTTAAAGATATGAAATATATCTTACAAAACCGTGTTTTTATAGAAGTCATAAGACTTGGACTAAATAATTTTATTATTCAAGAAAGTGATGGGACTAGTTCCATCCCAAAATATTGATCATTTTTTCTTACATCTAGATGCTCTTTTTTTCTCATATAATATCTCCTTATCTAGTATATGATCTAGCTTAATTAATTTGAATTCGTACTTTTTTAATTATATTTTCAAAATTCAAACTCGAGAGCTCTATTTGTAGAGTAAGGGGACTTCTTATCTTTGCCAGTATCATACTCTCCACGATTACATATATTTGTATTAATTTGGAAATTTTTTATTTAATTTTAAATTTTAATTTTTCATCTGATATCCATGTTGGAGTTCGATCAATTCGATTTTGCACTACGTAGGGTCTTTGAGGGAGCTTTACCTACAAAAAAATTTTCATACCTGAAACTCAAATCTAAGACCTGTGGTTAAGGGATCGAGGAGCAATATCATTTTGGCATGTAAGGAAAGCTTTGCTTCATTTATATATGTAAATAATTAAACGAAATCATCACATTACATAATTGGGGAAAAACCATATATATATACGATGGTATAGAGAGTACGAATACGAGGGGAAATTAAGTACGATGGAGTACTATATGTATATATACATCAAACCTGACTGCTATGACAAGCTTGATATACTGTCTTCCCTTAATTATCAACGGGGATATAGTGAAAAATATGAACATGGTAACACGACAAAAAATGATCATCAATATGGAGGTGGTGGTACGGGAAGAAATGGACTAATTGTTTCTGCAGGCCTCGGTGTTGGTGGAGACCGCCTAGGACGCGGTCTCCGCTGGCCAGAAACAGCCGGTGGCCACATTTCTATACCTAAATATGCTTTCTCTGTAAAGCTATTTTGAAAAATGGCCACTTCTTGTATAACTAGTAATGCAATGATACAAGTTATAACCATCTACATTTTTTTAAAAATAAATTGGGACTTGTTTCTTATTACCTTAGGTTTAGGGTATATGGGGTTATATATATGGTACGTACTTGAATTTAAAGTCTATACAACATATATAGTTCTTTGAAAGGTAGGTCTCTTAAAAAAATAAAATATTTTCGATATACGTCTCAACAACCAATTCAAGGAAAATTATTCACAACTAATGTGAACAAAAGATCAAATAAATTCTCACACATGTCACTTCAAGGAATTATATGTGAATTGGAGACTTTTATCAATCTTTTGTAACACATGGAGGTGAAATGCATAGAAAAGTTATAACTTGAGGTCCAAGAAAGAAAAGGAAAAGTAGGGATGGCAATAATTCGATGCGGATTGAAATTTCAAGGGATTGACATGGTGATTTAATAAAATCGTGATTATCTTTTTTGTTTCGATTCAGTGAAATAACAATAATATGGTTGAAGCATTAATAACATAGTTTGACGTGAAATAATATTATGCAGTATGATATAATGAACCAAATTGTTAAAGTTATTTCATATTTATATGTTTTATCGTCTTCAAATCTAGATAACTTGTTTTAGGATTACGATTGAATTATACCTATTTTCAGCTTTCTTTAGAAGGATTGTTTTAGGGGGATTAGGATTAATATTAGTTTCATTTCTTGTAATATGAAATTTTTTGAGGTTCACAATTTTAGTGAATTTTATTCAAATCTTGCAGAGGTGCATGTCGTGATTTTTCATACCGGATGCTTTAGACATAAAAAGAAATTGCAAATGCAAAATAATTAGTCCTTTCTTTCCCAGTCAAGTATACTAAAAATATTTTTTTACTTTTACTTCTACTATAACAAATCTAGAGAGAGTAACCATTTTCCAAACTAATTGAAATACCATTATTCAAATTTAAATTTCAAAGTACCATTCATAAGAATAATTTTTTAATAAAACAAACACTTAATTATTATTTTTTTAATAGGAATGAGAAATACAAAATGGATACAAGTAAAACCAAACATAGAGTGTATAAAAAAAGAAAAAAATTATTCGTTCTTCATTAAGGTCAATTGTACCCTTATAGGACTCATTCAATATGGAGGTGGGGGTGGAAATAATGTTGACCTAGCTCGTTGCCCAGTTATTGGCCCGCCCTTTGGTGGTGGTGGAGATGGTGGTTTTGGTCTCTTCTGGGCAGGAACAGCCAGCACTAGCCACACTCCTATACCTATAGAGCCTTTGTGTATACATCTATTGTGAAAAATGGACACTTCTTGTATAACTAGTAATGCAATGATAAAAGTTATAATCATCTTCATTTCTTTAATTTAGGACTTGTTTATTATGTTCTTAATTTTTTGTTAGAATTTATAGGTATATATATTTAGTTAGAAGGACTTGAATTAGTCAAATAAAAAAAACATCATATAAAAATTCATGAAAATCTTGGAGTATTTACAAGATATGATCCAAATATGACTTTAATTCTATGATGTGGTATTAATTCTATGAGTACTATTCTTTAGTCCATGATGCTATGAATTTTATATATAGCAATGACATAATATATAAACGTGTTCTTGAACGTGACCTCGGCTGATATATCTATGCCGTCCAACTTATGCCAACTTATACACATCCAAAGTTGAAGGGCTAAGTGTCAATTACGACTAAGTTAAAAATTAAAGCATATTTATGTATTATGCCTTTTCCAATATGGCAATGAAGTATTTGGCAGTGTGCTTGTTGAATTTGACTCTTTATATTAGTCCTTCAATAAGTGATCATCTTATAATACATTCAAACTAAAATTATTCAAAACTAATGTGAATCGAAGACTAATCTTTCTCAAAACGTGGAGGTGAAGGGCAAAGAAAAGTTGTTACTTGAGATCCAAGAGAGAATAAGATAGTGATGGGACGGATTAATTGAAATTTTCGAGTAAAATATTAACGAAATGACTTCCTTACATAAAATAAGGAAATTAAAATATTTTTTAAAACTCTCTTTAAACCTCATGAGTCATGACCACCACCTAATCCACCCATAGAAGTCATTGACCATCGACCTATAACCCCAGCCCCCGAACCCACCACTGGCTCCTACTCGCTATCTTCCCGGCCTCCACCTCCCCTTTTAGGAAAATATACTTTTTTTCGTACCAAATATGTTTTTCTATTTTTTAAATGTTTGGTTGGTCAAGATTTAAAAAAAATATTTTTATAGGAAAACAATTTTTTTTAAAATGATAAAAATTAACTTAATTCCCTAATGAGTGAGTTTTATAAATAGCAATTACATATGAATTGTCTCCTCCCATCCTTCCAACACAATATCCCATCCCCACCACTCCCACTCCCTACATCCCAATAGTGTTTGTCTATATTATATAAAATATTTCACGATAATATATTTTGTTTACTTATCGAGCACCTGAAAATAAATAAAAAATAAACTTATTTTTAAAAATAATTTTTTTATCGCAAACATATGCTAAGGGTGAACTTGTATAATTATAACCACCCAACACCATTGTTATCCTAAGGAAGAGGATTCTCGTAATCACTACTAAACAAACTTGAATTATCTAATGAAAATGAAAATTAATTCATTAGAAATCTCATATTCTTGATAACGTTCCAATAGAAATGTCCATCGAAAATACCCTCTATCTTTTTGTGAAATAGATAAAGGAAATTTCCATTTTTTCTTTGATTTTGTTTTTTTCAACATTTTTGACTAATCAAATGCATGGCCCCTACCAAGCCATACACACTATAAATACTAACGAATTAAAAAGAGTTATCCTAAAATCTCCATCAATAATAATAATAATAAGGTTTTAAGAAGAAAAATGAGGATGATAGTAAATTAGTAATATATATCTTAGCATTTCTTGTTATACAAGAAGTGGCTATTTTGCAAAATAGCTTTACAGAAATAGCCACTTTAGGTGTAGAAATGTGGCCACTGGCTGTTTCTGCACTGAGGCCTGCTCCGCCGCCTCCACCACCGGAGGCCGCGGATAAGTCAGGCCATAGATCATCTCCTACACCAAGTGAAACTTTGTTGGTGTAAGTGATATATATGTGTGTGTGTGTGTGTTTTCACTATTTCAATTATAGCACTCCTTGTGACTTGTTAGTGTATATTGTTGTATTTGTTCAATAATTGAAGAAATAAAAAATTGTATAGTAGACCCCAGTGTGTTTGCAACTGAGGCGTAGTTATTGTATTTAGTTTGTTGCCCCATTGAATGGTATATGATATTCATGTGTAATTCTTAATTGGGCACTGAAGTTCAAGAAAAAACTTGAGGCTCGCATGAGTTGTATTTAAAAAACGACGGATCAGATTGTTACAGAGATTCAGTCCGTTAATATATTGTTATTAGCAAAAGAAGTAGAGATTATATTCATTCTATCCAAACATTTTATTCATTTAAGCAATACATACAGTACGATATAAAATAATACAATACAATATAATATGATAAGAAACATTATGAAACAATACGTAACAATCATCTAGGAGCATGCTCTTATTGTTGGAGGTTTTTGGAATATGGTTTATAACTTTTTCTTTTTATTTGTTAGAAGAATAATATAAGGATCAAAAGAAACCTTGTAAATGTCCCGTTTCTTTGGAAGAATTTGAGTTACTCTAATGAAAACAAATAATGATAAGTAAAATATTGGAAGTAATGGAGAAAATGATTTGGCCAAATTAATGAATGGGACGACAGGACGTAATTTAGGGGCGTGTAAAAACCGAACCGATTGATAAATCAAACGAAAAAAAGTGTTGTTGGTTTATTGTTATTGGGTTATTAGATTAACGGTTTTTTAATGGTTTTATAAAAGAAAATATCGGGTTATCGATTCGGTATTGATTATTGGTTATTGGGTAAACCGATAACCCATTAAGACTAATAATTTACTACATTTACTTGTACATAAATATTATATATTAATCTCAATGCCTTATTAGTTACTGTCTTTATCCTTTAGCCTTCAACACTTCAAAGTGATTTTTAGTTCACAATTTCACATTATACAAAACGTCAAAATCTAAAGTAAGAACCACATTCCTCTTAATTTCTCTTTGTGTTACACTAGTATAGTTTTTTCATTACATTATTGTGTTGTCGCATCAAATTTATTAGAGAAGTCATATATTTATTTTATAAGTATTTTCTTATTGATTAAACCGAAAACCGAACTATTAAGGACCAAAACCGATAAACAAAAATCTATAAAAGATCTCTTATTGGTTTGGTTATTGGTTTAATGTATTTAAAAATCGAAAATCGATAAACTGAATCGATAATATTTAAAACCGAACCGAATCGACCGATGCAAACGGGACTACTTATGTATAAACATGAAACAATTAGTAGGTTAAACTAATGATTAGGGGACTCAATAGTATGAGCAAATTATTGTTAATTATAGAGATTAAGATTAGTTCCTAGGTTGCATTTCTCGTAATTTAAATTTTGTTGAGGCTACGATTTTAGTGAAGTTCCAAAGTACCATTCATAAGGATAATTTAATAAAATAAGGATAATTTAATAAAATAACACATAATTATTATTTCTTAAGAGAAATACAAAATACAAAATGGATATAACAAACAACAATTATCTTTATTTTTGGTACATTAATAAAACAAACTAAACAAAGATGTTAAAATCGTTCATAAGCAACACAACTTAAGGACGAATATCAAAGCTTCTTTCATTAAGGTCATTTATACCCTTATAGGACTCGTTCAATATGGAGGTGGGGGAGGAACTAATGTTGACCTAGCTCGTTGGCCAGTTATTGGCCCGCCCTTTGGTGGTGGTGGTGGAAGTGGCATAGGTCTCGGCCAAGCCGAAACAGCCAGCAGTGGCCACATTCCTATACCTATAGAGGCTTTGTGTATACATCTATTGTGAAAAATGGACACTTCTTGTATAACTAGTAATGCAATGATAAAAGTTAAAATAATCTTCATTTCTTTAAGTTAAAATAAAGTTTCTTCTCTTCTTAGTATTTTGGTTAGAATTTATAGGAATATGTTTTGTTAGGAAGCCTTGAATTAGTCAAAAAAGCATGAAAAAAGAAACATTATAGAAAAGTTCATGAAATTTCAAAAAGACTTGATCAATTACCAACCTCATTGAACATTATCATTGTAAATTCATTAACATGACACTTTTTTCTACATTTAGGAAATTTTGATTTTCTAATACAATTTGCAAGGCAATTTCTTCTAGCAAGGAAATCTTGGAATACTACGAGATAACCCACCTAATTAGACGTAATTAGCTTCACTATCATATATATTATTATTATCTATATATTCAAAATATTACGTATCTTACCACTAATTAATAGTTTCCTACTATATATTGAGAAAGATATACTCATATACATGTATTTTTGCTACCATATATATACATTAAAATAGGGAGAGATGCGAGTGAGATGGGGAGGGAGGCAAGTGAGATTTTGTTATGTATCTCATATACATTTGAATAACACTAGATACACACTATATAGATGTATCTAGTGTAATTCACATGTATCGGGATACCAGATACATAGGAGAGTGGCAAGTGAGATGGAAGACAGGCGAACGAGATTTGTTATGTATCTCAGATACATATGAATCTACTTTGGTACAATGTATCAAGAACAATTTTGACCTCATATATCGTGAGATACATGTATCTGGACGTATCTGATGTATATAGACGCACCAAAATCTGATAAGATACGTAATATTGCAAACTAGAGTTTATCTAAGTAATTAGCTCCTAAACTAGTGAAATTTATGCAAATTGTCCTTTCATTTATTGCTTTTTGTGTTATATTATAATCATGATATTCTATAAAAGGAGACGTATAACTAAAAGAACATTTGTAATGTACCATAACACCATTCTTCGATTCCCAACTCATTTAATATATCGTTTGGAAAAGATGTATATAGTTTATTGTTCTTGAGCTACCTCGCTCAACAACTCCCAACATATGCAAGACTATTCAATCTCATCGTTCAAATTTAATTAAACGAGTTTTTCTTTTATCGTGATTTTTTATATATTTTTTTTTAAATATTTTGAACTGTTAATTATTATGACTTGTCATTCGACTTCTTATTTCAAATATCTTATTCTTAGTTGTAAAAACTCAAAGATTCTTTGTCTGAATTCAGGATTAAAATTAAGAAATCTAAATTGTGTTACATAAATTAGGATAGAAAATATATATTCTAAGGCGTGTCTAGCTAGGTCAAAATCAGCCCTTAAATCAATGGGTCTTTTTCCTCTTTAATGTTCACTCTTGGAGCACAAGTAACAATTTTTTAATGAATGTAAAATAAACTAAAACGATACTTATACGTAGGGGTGTTCACGGGTTGGTTTGGATCGGTTATTGGTCAAAACCAAAACCAAACCAACTTGATCGGTTTTAAAATTATCAAAACCAAACCAAACCAAATACAATATACATTTATCGGTTTGGTTATTATCGGTTTCGGTTTGGTTTGGTTCGGTTATTCGGTTATTAACCATACACAAAAATAAAAGAAACAATTCATTTAAAATGTGAAAAAAGTGACA
>JAJOOE010018834.1:0-22277 GCA_036250405.1 Solanum raphanifolium | reverse complement strand
ATAATTAATAACTTTATATATATATATATATATATATATATATATATATATATATATAAAGTTAATGAGCTAACTTACCCCTTAAATTCATTTATGAAAAGAAACTAACTACCAGATTTATATGTTTCTTATCATCTTTATACACTTGATTAAAGCTTACATATAATAAGAAAATTCCTCTATAATTCAAGAAAATTGTATCCACCACAATAAAGAGTTAATGATAGATTACAAGTTGGAAAATGATGGATTTTTTTTTCCTGATTATAAAGGGAAAAAATAAAAGAAAGAAATATCAGTATATTTTTTTACACCGAACTAGACCAACAATAACCAAACTCAATGGATACAAATTATATTTGATTTGATTTTAATAATTAAAAAATATTTAAATTAATTTGGTTTTGATTTTACCCCAAATTCAAACCACGAACATCCCTAACTGGCCTACTATAGGGGAAATGTTTAATTTTTCAATTTTAAAGCTTAAACTTGAGATTTCTTATTAAGAATAGAGAAATTTCAATCACGTGATCAGAGACACACACATGAAAAGAGAGAGGGTGCCAACAAGGAAGGTACGTAGTAGAGTGGTAAATACTCCTTCATCCTTAATCAAAAGGTCTCGGATTCAAGTCTTTTGGATACGGAGTCGCGTTCGTTTGAAGCGTTCTACTTTTCGACGTAAATCCAGATTTAATCGAGCTCTAATATGGATACCAGATGGAAAAAGAAAAAAGATAAGAGAGAGGGTGTTGATAGTAACAGTTCATGTTCATGATATTCATGAGTCAGAGTCAAATCAGATTCGAAATTTGATAAGAGAAATGAAGGGATGGGACCAAATAAACACCGAATTTGATGGCTCTGCTAAACTAATATAAAATTGTATGGCGTTGCACCAGCTTTAAACCAATTTGGTTTTGTCTCAGCAAAAGTCATGCACGCCATTACTTACCATTTAAGGTATCAATAAATACCATATTCTAAATTCAGTTACTATAACTAATTACACCATTTTTAGAATATCTCATTACGTCTTTATGTCTTTCTCTATTCCAAGGATCACTAATTCATTAATAGTGTTTAACATAATATATATATATATACCCTATTGTTATATTATATATCACACTATTTTACTGTTGTTATTGTTTCTTTAGTTCGTAGATTTAGTATTGTTTTTCTTATTAACGGTTATGATTTCTTTGTGTTTTTTTCTTCTTCTTAATTGGATTTGATGCTCTTGAGCCGAGAGTCTTTTGGAAATAGCTTCTCTACTTCCTCGAGATAGTGGTAAGATATGCGTACACTCTACTCTTCCTTGACCTCACTTATTGATATTAAACGGGGGAGAATTATTTAAATCTCCTATTTCAAAAATAATATTTCTGAGCCAAAGAATAGAGTAGACCAAGTAAAATGTTTTTAACGCAAAAGACATACTCAAGTCACGGCTGCAGAAATATATATAAATTATAACCCTAGCTTTATTTTCATTAGTATCATTATTATTTATTATATTACTATATTGTATAACCTAGCAGCTAGCTACCAAGATTTATGTGCTTTAAGCATTCAAGAAATGAAAAGACCACGTACTATAAAGTATCAATGACTTTTGACAAGAGTGGACACAACACAATCATGGAACCCTCAACTCACCTTTAATTATTTCTTTTTGGCCTTTCTTTATCAATAATTTGATCATCTTTTAAGTTGCAATTTTTTTTTTAGTGTCAATTACTATTTTTCTGTTTCAATTTGTTTGTACTATTCTTTACGATTATTTATAAATTTAATACAATAAAATCAACCTTTTCATTATAAAAGACATAAGATTAAAAATAAATTGAGCTAGTGAATCAAATCTCTCAAAAAGATATTGGTTGTGACTTATGAGTGGTGAAAAAAAAATTCTAGTTGGAAGTTTTCTCTTTAACATCATATTTTTTTAAGAAAAACAGTTATTTATGTCATTCACTAAAAGTTTGATTCGACTCATCTATATGCTTTTCATTGAGGAATATATTAGGCGTTTTTCCCTTTATTTATTATTATTTTTTATTTTAAAAAAAGGTATTGGCTTTAAGCTGCAGAATCTGTAACGTCAAATCATGTTAGTTGGTATTTTGGAATTTAATGAGGGGGGGTGGGGGCTATAGTACTCAGTCTGATCAGTGTGTAAAAAGATAGGTAGGTTTCTGAGGTACACTTGCTTTGATATTCATTTAGAAATTCTCCTGTCAAGACACTATCCCTAAATTAAAGGAGTAGGAATGGATCGGTACTAAGCATAATAGATAATAATTTCGAAATAAAATGTAAGATTATTTTATTTCAACGTGATAATTGGGGTTCGCCACAAAGGTGGCCAACAATCCATCTGATGCATTGCGCTAAAAAATGTGCCCTTTTAGTGCCGGACTCAGTGGTGATCAAGGGATTCCTTTTGATTCCACTCTAGCTTGGATTGGAATTTATATATGTGCAATTTCATTTTCGTTCTAGCACTACATACATTTTTTTAATTTACCTTTAAATGGGAGTGAAATTAATAAACTTAATTAAGTAGGGAATAATCCATGGATTATAATCTAGAGAAAACATCATCGATCGATCAGAGACTTAATAATTCCACTTCAATTGTTTACCATATATATACTATCCCTAAAAGATGAACTTAGAGAATAAAAATGGAGTTGGGTTTGATTATAATTTTTGAAAAAAATATTTGGGGGCGTTGCATTAACATAAATGCACGTATACCAACCATATGACAAGTGTACATGTTATGTATTCAATAGAGGTTTCTTAATAAGGCCATGAAAATTTCGAAAACTAGATGGTTAAACTCGAAAAAAAGGAGATTTTCAAGCTTGTTGTATGCATTTGAAGTAGCTACTCATCTATGATACTACTATCACCTCATACCCTGAAAAAATGAGGGTGTGTGGGGTGGGGAGGGACCCACATGCATGTTACCCTATATAAGGAAGGGTGGTCCAGTCCAAAATATTTAAAGGACAGTCAAGAAAACTAAGGATGTAGTACTTTTTGGGGTTTCCTATTATAGTATAGACCCACCAGATATTGAAAATAAATTTAGGTTTAATGAGAGATTCAACAAGATCCACCAATCTAGCTGATGTTCAATCTCTTTCACATTGGTATACAACAATATACACATACATATATATATATATATACATGTAATGATACTCCTTCCCTCGTTAGAGCTCAAACCCGATATCTCTTATAACTAAAATGATCATATACAAACAAGCCCGTTTTGGGGTTTCACTCGCAGACTCGAAACTCTATAGTGAAGTGCCTATATTAAAGGTGAAAATGGAAGCTAGAATCAAAGTATAATGCACAATGAAAATTATCACCAAAATTGCAAAATGTAATTTCCTATCTAATGACATAATTCAATTAACTTCATGTCATAAAAGACCTTACCTTTCTTTGCTTCCTCCCCTGTGCATAAACAATCTGTTCCAAACTACTTTTTCATCTGTTGTGATAATTAAGGAAAAGTATCTTCCATTTAAAACGGCTATGGAAATATAAACTTAAATTTCTTTCTCTCTTTGCTACACTGCTACATAACCATTGTTACCACTTCACTAGATTCTTTTTTACCCAAAACTACAACTAAACTGGATGATGCCAAAGGTCAAAGAATGTTGAAACCAAACCCATTCCTGTAAGGCTTTGCGAAAAGATAAAGCAAGCCTTGATGTTTAGTAACTATAATCTAACGTTAGGTTTCTTCAACTCGTCTATAAAACAGGACATATGCTGCTGAGGTTTTGATCTTGTCCTTGCTGATGGGAGACACATGGCTGTCATCGAAGTCATACCACCGATCAGCACCTTGCTACATTATTAAGAAAAAAACACAGGTTAGAATATTTGAATTAAATTGGCAAAACTGGAAAGGTTCTTTCTTGCATATTCTTCATGATGCAGATGATAACAAGTTAACAACAGAATGAAGATGCATGACTAAAGTTTAAAGTTCAATATACAATGGAGACACATGCAAATACATAAACTGAACACACCTACGAAACATGATATTTCTAAATTTGCCCTAGGAGAGAGGTACACTGACCCTGACCCCCCACCCACCCCTCTCCCCAAGTGCTAGTTTTTTTTTTTTTTTTGGATAAGCTGAAGTTTATTTTAATATATTGCGAGTTAAAGTTTTATTAAGAAATTGTACAAAGATAATGCTGCAGCAAATACAAAAGAAAGGACTTGTTTTACATTACATATTCAGGGAGTCTAACAAGTCCAGCATATCATGCAAATCCAAAACTAACTTCCCTTTCATCCAGAAGTACAAATTTTTGCATACATCTATACTGATCATTAGTATTCCAATTTTATCAAGTTTAAAAATACCTATTTTACATTAGAACAGAATCACAAGAAAGCAAAAGAAGCAAGGTATTCAAAGTAGCAGCACTACTTACATGAACAAACGCAGTATAGTGACCCCCTCCCATGCTTCCATAATGGTTGCTAATTGCATAAAGCATATACCGATAGGAAGATTTTCCATCCTTGTAGGCCATATATGAGGATAAATCGAGATCATGAGTGGGGAAGTCAACGTATGTCTCCAACTTGTTCTTTATGAACCGGCTGTATGAGAACCTCTTCAGGTGGATGACCAGAATTTCCGGCAGTCTCCAAAGATCCAACTTCTTAGTGGCTTGGCGATGCTCCTTACATCCAGGGCAGAACCTAATGTTGGATACGAAACAGAAAACGTTAGGCAGATCATATTCATACTTCCAAAGTGAATGACACAAAAAAATGATTAGATGATAAAATAGAATATTAGAATTTTTGCATGAAAGAAGTCTTTTCACCCGATGAATATGACTGTAATTGCCAGAAGTGGCCCTGGTAAATAACTGAATGTCATTATCTAAAAACTGTATATAGTTGATTTCAATATACAAGAAACAAAGAGCTACACTTGAAGCACAATGTGCAGAAAGTCAATAAAGGTGTTACGTGACAGCATCAGCCGATATCATCATTTCTTTAACATAACTGAACTAGAGGTTTGAAGGATACTGCTCATGCCATGTTACAAAGTCAAGGTCCAATTTGGTTGAGGCTAATAAGAACAGTTATGCACCATAAGCAATCAAGGTGAGGTGAAGAGTATTGACCTAATTGAAATAAAATTTTGTATCATAGGGAGAATACAGTTATGTAAGTACAAATGTTGAGGATTTATGATTGTTAGCACAAACCAAAAAAGAAGCAAAAAGAGAACCATTTCAAGAAATCTCTGAATATTCATATGTTATAATTTATCAATATAAAACTTGTGTACAGATGGCGTAAAATCACAGAAGTGAAGGAGCTGCATACTTACCACATATCTTCTGGCCCTAGAGGCTCTTCCTTCAGAAATGCCTCAAGACATTTATACAGTGAGACAGAATCTTGAGGTCTTTTGCCAAAAAAACCAGATTTGAAAACTTCTGGCAGTGAGCTGAAAAGGCTTGTATTGTATTTTTCAACCATTTTAGGTGACCAATTTACAAGTACATTTAACCGTCCAGGGATATCTGTGGACTGTAATGGCTCATTCATTACAATCTCAGCGCCTTTAGCGATTGCCTTATCATCTGACAGATAAAAATGAAATTCCATATCTAAATGTTCGGCAGCATTTTCCTCAGCAATGCTCACTGGAAACCCATTTACTCTTTTGTCATCAGGTTCCGTTTTTGTACATACTTCAGTAGAACTTCTATCAAAGTTATGCTCATCCGTCTGGGCTCTATTTTGGACTAAGAATGGTACAAGTAACTGCAGATAAAGACTACAGACATCAGATCCTTTAAGAACTCTACCATGTGCGGCAAGTGGAATACCAAATGCCTTCCAATTTGAAGTCAGCTTCCCGTATATATAATGCCTGCACATGCAGTCTTTATTAGATTGCTAGAATGGGAAAAGGAAGCAAGGAAAAGATTTTTTTTTCAAAGGAAATATCAGCCATCTTATTTAATGAGTCGTGGAATGCTACGAGATCTTTCCAGCTTAACAGATCAAAAATTAAAATAGCTAAAAAAAGAAGCAGGAAATTCCACAGCATGAACAACTCTAGTAGTTAAGATGCATTAAAAAAGCAATAGTTTCCTTTTTGCATCTTCATGATTGTACACATAATCTAGAAGGATAACACACATCATTTCAACTACATGTTGCTCCAAGAAACCATGTACAGCAATGATTTGTAAAGCATTAAGGTGAGGCGAGTTGAGACTCAGAATGCTCAATACTACTAGATATCCACCTCACTTTTACTTTATACAAGATGCAAGTATATGGGAACTTTTTTTTATGGGGTAGAGAGAATGTTCACTACCAAATGTTTTTTTTTCCATGTCAAAAAAGTATATGGCAACTATCAAAAACATTCTCTCTACCCCATAAAGGAAGGGGTAAGGTCTGCCTACACCCCACCCTCCCAAAAGGTCTGCATACACCCACCCTCCCAAGACCCCACTTGTGGGACCACACTGTGTGTGTTACTGTACAAGTATATATGGCAACTAACAACCTACTCTTAAACCATCTTGAGTTCAAGTTACCATGATCAATCACCCACTCTCCACAGTAAACTAATAGATTGAGAAAACTTTTTTGGAAAAGGCACTTCATAAATATCCTAATCTTAGCACCCCAGGCCTTAGTTCAAGTGGTAAAGATTGAGAGACTTGTGGCTTATGTCACAAGTTTGAACCCTGTTCTATACGAACTAAGCTTGGTATTTAAGTGAGAATGGTAGGAAGAGGGGACCATTACCCCCAAGTTCAAGGGTTGTGGTTGGTCCCAAGGGTGGCCCTAGAAGGAGTTCTTCATCACCAAAAAAAGAAATATCTTAATTTCATGAGTTGGCTAAAAGTAAAAGGATATTTGAATAACAATATTGTAGTTCTTGGCCATAGGAACACCAATATTGAGACTAACTGAAACAGTTGAAATTGTTTGTATGATATTATAGAAAATTTGAATATTGAATCAAAAGAAGCTATTTTACCTACACTCCTTAGTGAAGCTTATAAGCACAAGTGTAGTGATCCCAATAAGATAGATCATACCAACACTTTCAATGCTTTCCGAAGTTGTGATAAAGTTGTTTGTTAGACTGTTCAGTGAATCTTTTTTATTTCAATTCTTGATAAGTAGATAGAGTAGTCAAAATTTGAGCAAAGATGAATTCCTAGCAGCTGAGAGGGGCAACCACCAGAAACAAAATAAGCTTCATTATGATCTTTAGATAGTGGCATAGTGCTTTCTACTTCTATTTTTTTCTCACAGAAGACAGTCTAAAGTGAATGCTCCTTTCTAACAAAAGACTAGTTGTAATCTCATTAACTTAAAACTGAACATTTAGAAATACAATGAATCATACATCACTTGCTCTAAAATTAAGGTAAATTTGATATTTTGGTAAGTAATTCTTTAACCTCATAGTTTCCATATTTCCCCTTCTTCAAAGGAATGGTTGTGAGAATAATGTTCGACACATAAATCTTTATACTACATTACTAGTAACAACATATATCTTCTGCAGAAAACATTTTGTCAATTCTTTTAAGCAATTGAAATCAAAAAGTATACCCACAACCAAACCCTGCCAACAAGGTCGGATAGCCTTTTTTTCCAACTTATGAAACATAGCTGTGCATGTATGACACGTCCGTAAA
Organism: Solanum raphanifolium; assembly: GCA_036250405.1. NCBI lineage: Eukaryota > Viridiplantae > Streptophyta > Magnoliopsida > Solanales > Solanaceae > Solanum > Solanum raphanifolium. The sequence goes on along the minus strand of JAJOOE010018834.1, from coordinate 14,523 downwards.
ATGACTATTAAATGTTTGATGAACTTCAAAGGAAAAAAGATAAATGCACAAATTATGAGTAAAGTCAGGACGTACTCATCAATCTGTTGATGTGTAAACATAACCAAGGGGGCTCCTTCAGTACCCTTGTGCAACCGATAAGCAACAAGTCGGTCACCATCTCTTATTAAAGACAATGAATCGGCTGGCTCCTCAAGATAACGTATAATGCGGTTGTTGTATATCTGTGACCAGTAAATGGTGTAAGAGCTAGAAATAGAATTTTATTTTGGAAATACGGGGGGAAAAAGGAAACTACTTGACTATCAGACAAACCGTATATAAGAGCTGGAAATAAGTTTTATTTAGAAAACAGGAACCAAGCAACAACTCGAAATACATAGAGACCATTTCTCTTCTTACTGGAAACTGTGCACTAACCTCCGCCACCAAAAGGGTCTCATCAGACTCTAAAGAGCATGCAGTGCTCAAAGCAAGAATTAGATCTTCAAGCTTTCCATCCTTGGGAACAGTGATTGTAAATGTAGATATCTGAAGATCACTGCCACTTTTTATAACTGTGAGAGTCATCGATCTCATAGATGTAGATGGCAGAGGCAGTGACAAATACATGAATGGATCAAACGTGATGGAGACCTTTTTGCAAACAGGACAGACCAATGTGGAGCGATATTGACCCTGCAACAATTGAATAAGCTCCGAGAAATAAGACTACATGAAAATTGTATAAATGCACAGGAAAAAGATTCAGATTAAGTAGACGTCTAAATGCTCCCAAGGGTAATAGGCAAATCATGACCTGCTGGAAAACATCAACTCCAGGCTAGCATGCGAGCACCTCGACTAATGCCACGAGGTACCTACTACCTGCCACCAACACAGGTACCGGGTAACACTATCCAAGAAATCACCTTGTGTTTTTGCCTCTGCCGGGATTTAAACATGATACCTCATGGTTGGCAAGTCGCAACTCACTTTATTGACCACTAGACGTCTAGACCACACCCTTGGGTGCTAGAGTCAACTTTATTATACAAAAAAAAAAAAAAAAACCCTAAATAATAAGAAGACGACAAGCTGTCCTCATGTGTTGTAGTTGGAAATTATCTTAGAAGTCCAAAGCTTTATCTCACAGCTGATTGGTCTAAGATGAGTCTAGAGATTATATGCCAACCTAGACCACATAATGAATAAATAGACCAATACCTTCCAAACACATAATGCCTATAGACTGCATAAATGTCAGCTCTCTTCATAAGGTTCAAATTTTCATGGGTTTTCCGGATAAGGTAGGTTCAAATTTTCATGGGTTTCCCGGATAAGGTAGGTTCAAGTTTTCATATAATTGAACTTGTAAAAGAATACTCACAAAGACATTTAAAGGAAAATGCAGAGACCATTTAGAGAGAAGGAAGCAACACATATAAAACTAATTTGTTTTGATATAAACTTGAATCCAAAATTCATCTCTTTGTTTTCTCAAAAAAAAAATCATCTTTGTTCAGGATTACATTATAGAAAATTTCCTTTTAAGAAGATCTGAACCAATTTTTTGCATTAACAAATAGTGTAAGAATTCACTAAGGGGTCGTTTGGTTGGGAACAAGTTATCCCAGGATTAGTTGTCCTTGTCCTGGGGTTAGCTATCCCGGGATAACTTATCCCACCATGTATATGGGATAACTTATCCCATCACTATGATATAAATGGTGGAATAAGTTATCCCAAACAAGATACAAAAACTTTATCCATTACTATTTTCTTATCCCATCACTATTTATTTCTATTCCTCACACCAAACGACCTCTAAAAGTATAATATGTTTGAATCTCAAGATAAATTGTGTCAATTTCTTTTGTAGAAGATAAATAACACAGAGAATCTAGACAAAATATTTAAGGCATTTGAAGCGAGCTTTAGGAATACTGGTTAAACTTTCCCAAACAGCTGGGATATCATTCAGTATAGTTCCGGATATAGTAAAACATTATACCACTTCACTTTTCTTGCTTTTCAAGTAAATGTTGAAATGAAATCAACGATTTCCAACTTTTGGCAGTGAGAGACAAGATAATTTTGGATGCTAGTGAGATAAAATGTTTCCTACTTCTAGTGAGATATGAGAAACCACAGTCAGCTACTCACTTGGCACACGTCCACTATGATGGAATCATTACGAGCCAGATGATAGTTCCAGTATTCATCAGCGATTTCTTCATCTGGACGATCATCTCCATCCTTAGCTTCAACATAAGGTTTATCCTTGACACGGTTCAAATCTTCGTGGAGTCCATCCAATAGAAAAGCTAAGACCTCCTGCAGATACATAAGGAGAATTAGATGTCAAAAGATGCCCACAAAATGAGAGGGCATGAAAAGCGAGCATGAATAAATGACTTGAACTTGGAAACTAAATCCAACAGGAAGGACTGAAATTGGACCTGAGAATCATGCTGATTGAAGCCACTGAATTGAGGAGCAAAATGTGAGAGCTTTACTTTGAATGTTCTAGGTGCCACAGGACTAGCTCCAGGAGCCCATAATTTCTTCAGAAGGTCACCAAAACCAGAGGCAATTTCTCCCTGAAACAATTGAAAGAGAGAAACTTAGGCAAAACAATGTGTAAGGAGACAGAATAGAACACAATATTTAGTTGGGGAAAATTGAGGTGGGAAGGAGGAGGAAAAGTAAAAGAGGTAAGTTTATTTTCCCGTGTTTGGTAATAACAAAAAGTGGAGAGATTGAATATCCTTCAAGCCAAAATTTCTTAACATCTACGAAATTGAATGGAATGGAATGGATATGTTTCTTTTTTTTCTACTTTTCTCAAAGATAACCAAACACAGTTGGAGGAAAATAATGAATTCTTCACCTAGGAGTAATTGATTCAATTTCTCTTTTGACTTCTCCAACCAAACATAAAGAGTTAAGGGATGTTAACATTGAATTATTCAGAGAGAACTGAAGAAAACATCTAAGCAACCTGCAATGATCTTGAAATACTCAAAAAACATTGCTTACTTTCATTCCCAATGGGTTGTCATGATTTATTTCTCTCTTGTAGTCCCCGAGAAAGTAATCAACGAGCTTTGGTGTGTGTGCAAGGCACTGGAGAGCACTGTTCATGAAACAGGTGTTCCCTAGATTTTGCAATCCAGTCAAACCCAAGGTACCAGCTTCACATGAACCTCCAGAAAAGGATGAGGAACTGCTCCTAGTGAGATTAGAGGTTATACCACCACCAGAACCATTCATCAGAAGGGAAGAACCATTAAGGTATGGCACTGACATCTCATCCTTTTTTGCTTTATTTTTAACAGAATCTGATAACCCGTAAACCTGCAACTCCAAGAGCAGCTGCAAAGCAAAAAATTAAGAGGACAAAATAAGAAGTCTGTCCAAATCATTCCTTGCTTATTGACCGTACGAACCATTAAACACATAATTCTAGAGTCACTAATAAGACTGTAAGATGACCAATAACCAACTAATGACTTGAATGATAATGGATTACTACGAAAGCTTAGGTAATGGGTAACATACAAGGAAAAAAAAGAAAATAAAACAGTAAAAACTTTGGCATCTTTCTCATTTGTTTCACAGGTACACAATCAAAGGAAACACAAAACTAATCAATGATGATGAAACAAACTGGTAATAACTTCCACAAATGGAAGAAACAACTACCAAATATTCCATATTTTTGTAATCATATATCCAGCTAAAAGTAGAATAAACTAATTCACTCATTAGTTTGCCAAACCAACTGGTTGTAAAGCAGATTGTTAAATAAACAGTCTCATTTTGTGTGTTTCTCTTGTCCCACGGTAAAATAGAAGAGCTAAATATTCTTAAAGGGTACATGATTCAAACTGCAATGAAAGAGCACATCTACTTCTATTGGATGAATAACTCCAGTATAACCCCTAATGGATGTTCAGTGTGGCGGTTAGGCATCCTTAGACGAAAGAGTACAAAGGTGATTCGCATAAAACTGATTTAATGGGCTAAGCATTGATCCATGCCCAAGAAAAAGCAAACACTAACGTAGAAAACCAAATGATCTCCCAGTATGCTGGAGAAAACTCCTTTCGTCACTTCAATCCTAGATGGAGTTTTAAGTGAGCATATTCATCAACTTAATCACTGTAACCCGTTCTATGAAGCAAACACTAGTTAAAGAAATAGAAGAATCTGCTAAAAGAACTTAATTAGAAAAAAACCAGAAAAAAGTTTAACCAAATTATTTTCTAATGAAAAACAGAAAAATAATGGCAAATGCTGCAGAAGCATTGGTGGACTTTTAATTGGTAGTCATGATTATGACAGAGTTGGAACTACATACATCTTGCTCTGACTGCTTCTGAGAGTCCTTGATCATATTATTATTTTCATTTGAAAAAAACAACGCCGTCTGCCCAGATAAATCCCAAATCCTTGACTGCAGAGAACCAAAATGCCATTAATCTTCTCAAACAGACCCTTGCAATTGATTAACAAAAATATCAGAACTTACGGGTTCTGTATCCACACTAAAAATTCTGTAGGCTCTTCTAAAGCATTCAACTGTATTGTCCTGAATCAAATGTGAGAAAACAAAATGTTAAAACTAGACTCTAAAGGATATAAAGCAGTACAACTGAACTCCAAAGCATAGGTGAAGATATATTGCAAGATAAAACAAGAAACATCGTCCAAAGAAAAAAATGCAAACGTCTAATATGCAACACTTTACAAAATGTAAACAAGTTATTCCAATTACTTAGTAAAATGAGGTACTTTTGGAAAAAACATTTTTATGAACACAAGCTGAGGCAATAAAAGGACAAGTTGACACTAACATGTTAAGAGAAAAAAAAACTCAAATTAGCATCAACATTTGGGTGAATGATAAATACGAAGTAGCATGGAAAGATCACGGATACACAAATTCTTTTGGTCTAGCTTCACATGTGACCCTTTTCTCTAATTATTTCCTATTAGTTAATAAAATATGAAATTCTCTAGCTATTTTACATCGTCACACTTCGATGTAGTTTCAATACACAATCTCAGCTGTATCAACTAGCCTAGTTTATTCAAACCAAGGTTTCCTCTTAGCCTTTAGTGATCAAGAAAGAGAATTTGTTAATATAGATAAAGGTGGAATATCAAGGCATCCTTGAGTTATGGTATATAGTTCGTCCAAGCTATTTAGGTGGTATAAATGATTCTACTAATACTTAAGATGTGAGATTACTTGTTAGTTTTAAATTAAGAGGATAAACCTGTAACTGAGTCTACTATGTTATCTTGAAACTGATTGATTACAAACTACATAGTTTCTTCTGCTACAGAAGTGGGAAAGGGTGGGGGTGTTTGTATCAGTGTACCAATTTCATGTCATAGCTACCCTTCGGGGTGGCCCAGTGGTTTGAGCTTGGGACTTCCATGCTGGAGGTCTCAAGTTCGAAAACCCTTGCCAGTGAAAGCAAGGGGTTTGCCTTCTGGGTCGAGCTCGTCGCACCAGGCTTGCCTAGTGCGGTTTACCTCTCCTATGTGGTTTGCCAGCTATTGCATAGGAACGGGGGTTTTACCCTGTGCGCACCCAAAGAGTAGCGGCTGCGGGTTTCCCTTGTCATCAAAAAAAATAATTCATGTCATAGCTACAAACATACAAAAGGATTTATTAGCACATATTGCTGAATGTTGCACCATTTTACATTGTTAGTTCCTGTCTATACAATTTAACTCTAGAGTAATTTACTTAGCTAGAAAGACAACACAATGATGGAATAGTGTCCTTATATCATTCTCACAAAGACTCACTCTCTAGAACTCTCGTTGTCATCATAATTTCCCGATGAGCAATTTTGTAATTGGGAATTACAAGCATCAAATGCTTCAAGTGAACTATATAAATAGCAATAGGATTGATATCACTGTTTTACGAATGCATGCAAAACCGAAAATTACCATGCAAAATTTATAGTCCACTATATCAGGAAATAGATACCTATCAAACTAATGTACTTGTCATCTATTTGCAAAACTCAACACAACAAATTGTGTGCATTGATTAACATTTAACTATAAAACAGAAGTGGAAGAACTTTAGCAGCTATTGCCCTTCCTAGTATTTCATGTGAGGATGATAATACATGGATTCATGCATAACACTTGTTCTTAAAGTTGATATATTGAGCATTGCCATCTTAGTTCCTTCGGAAAATTTCAACAATCAACATTCAACAGTAACAACAAAAGTGATGAAAAAGAAAGCCAGCTTCTCAAGGAGAGGGGGGAGGGGAAGGCAAGGGCTATACCGAAAGATCATATGATTATGCACTCTATTAATATTATGATAGTATAAATCTCATTGGAATGATAGATGGAATTAGAAATTGAACAAGTTTTTTTAACCTTTTTGCTTATCCTGACTCCTAAGGAACTGGTTTCCCGCGAAACAGAAAGCCTCAGCTGTAAAGGATAGACATCCGCAATATCCTCATCTGTAGCTGAAAAGCTTTTTCCATTCTTAGCAGCAACCTTAGAGTTACTGTGCCTGAAATATGAGGGAGCAATTCCAGTCAAACTAATCAGAACTCTAAAATGAAGAGATCAACTTTTACATAGTTCAAAATGCATGAAATTATTAACGTGCTAAATATCCAGTTACTGGGATCCAAAGACAGATTCCGTTTCTTAAATGTGAAGAAACACCAAAAAGGAAAGTGAAATAATCAGTTATAAGTTACCCTCACCCCAAATAGAAAAAGAGAGAAAGAAACAAAGGAAATAAAGAAGCATTTTAAAGTTAAAAGAACAAATGGTGGTGTTTCAGAAAGAAATTATAAAATGCTTTATACATTGAGCTTCCATATACACTAACAAGGCATTTAACAAAATATATATTTACTAATCGGAATTGTCATCCAACAAGAAACCACAATGAAGTCTCGAAAGGCTTGAGGCCTCTTTGATGTGAAATGAAAAAGTGAGAGGTCTCAAAAGCAGAAGGAACCAACAAACTAACTGCAAGTGGTTCTCAGAATGTTCAACAAACTTTAGTGTAAATCTTAATAAGAAGATGTTTCATCATACACATTTCAAGGAATACAAAGAGAACAGAATTCTAAATACTAACCATTTGAGTGCCTGCAGCCACATGTCGCCGGGGACTAACGCATAGTCCCGGCCTGATACCCCAACTTCACCATTCTCCTGACTCTGTGATAAGGATTCCTCCTCTCTCCTCAAGTTAAATGCGATGTCTGGGCTAAATATGTTGTTAATGAGTTTCATTGCTCCATAAGATGGAGCTGGTGCTACTGCATACAAGGTAGCCGACTTCCCATCTGATTGTGCTGAATCCTGTGCCTCCTTCCACCACCTATAATGACAAACACACTTTCTCAGGTAGTGCTGTAAATGTATATGTGCCTGTGGAGCTTGTGATATATGTGTGTGTAACACTTTGATCCACTCCATGGAAACACACGGAGACCAAAAAATCTTACCTAGAAAAGATACTGCAAACAATAACTTCTGGAAAATACTGTCTCCAGGCTATTTACCCCACCCTGCCTACTAAAACATTCTCTTTCTTCTTAACAACCAGTCGCAAGCATCAATTTTCTTCTTTTCTTTCACGCTTTCCTCTACCCCTACTAACCACAGAGCTCGCCACCGATAAGAGCTTTTTATAATAAAGAGAAACAGCATTTCAACAGACAACATACGGTATGATAAACCTATATCTTATGTAGAAGGAACAATTTGTCAACTTCTTTTGAGGTTTACACTATTAAACAGATAACCAACACTTTCAGATCTCATTAGCACTTCCCCATACTACTTCTCAATTATTAACAACATAAAAAAATATAACAAAACCCAAAATCCAAGACTATAACTTTCTTATGCTAAAGTTCACACACACACACACACATACGATTCGATCCAAAGGCTAAGAGGTGAGCAAAAACCAACAACATTGATTAAAAACCAACAGTAATTCAATGTACAAAGCTCATACAATCACCAATCCATATGAAACTAAAAAAATAAAAAACACAACACGATTTGATCCAGCAGATAACAAGTGATTAAAAACCTAAAACATCTCAATGTACTAAAACTAATACAGCTACCAATCTAAACAACAAGTAAAAAAAAAAAAAAAAACTAGCTCTAGTTTCAACTTTCTCGTTATCTCATGGGTGCAGATATATCTCTGATTCAGATTCGGATTCAGCTGAATTGGATCAAACCCACATCATAAAATCAACTCATGAAAGCAAACCCGGAGAATTCAATTCCTGATTATAATCATTAAATTTTTTTCCCAATCCTTTTGTGTTTGCTATATAAACACTTGCATGATGAATGGGTCAAGGAAAAGAGACAAAATGGGGAAGTGGGTTTACCTGTAAGGAACGAAATAAACTCGCTGGTCATCTTTTACAGAAGATTCGGTCTGTTGCTGTTGAGAAGAATCCTCCGATGAGTTATCCATTTGTATAGACGGAATTCTAGAGAGAGAAAGAAGGTAAGAGAGAGAAAGACTCGGAGTTTCAGAAATGGCGGAAGAGATTTGCAGCAGAAAAAATGTACAGCATTTTATAGGAATGAGAGAATGGCGGATTTTGCAGAGAAACAATTGGAGCTTTTTTCTGTGAAGAGGATTCAGGGGAAAGAATATTTATGAAAAAATACAGAAAATAATTTAATGCTTATATATTTAAATTTTTCTACACTTAAATACTTCACTTAATCAAATGGAGTAATTTTCTACAGATTTGCTTAAATTCATAATTTCACAGAAAAAAAAATAAAAAATAACAAAAGTTATAAAGACAGATCAGATTGATCTTGACTGTACATATTATCTTAATACAGCTAATTCTATAATATGTCTTTTTTATTTATTTCTTTTTTCCTTCTTTAGTTTGTCCCATATTTTTTTATTAATATTTTTATAATGGACAATACATGAAAAAATAAGTTGAAGTCAGAAGTGGTAGAACTCGTCGTACCGGGCTTGTCTAGTGCGGGTTACCTCTCTTATGTGATTTGCGAGCTATTGCATAGGAGCGGGAATTTTACCCTGTGCGCACCCAAAAAGAGTAGCGGTTGTGGGTTTCCCCTGTCATAAAAAAAATGATGTTAAATCAAAAAGATTTTTTGTTAGTGAAAGTCTAATATTTCATTTGCTCTAAAATAAGTATGTTTTAACAATAAAAAAAATTCCAAAATAATTCTTGTTTTAAAATTTAAGACAAAAATAGCAAATACTCCCTCTGTCCACTTTTATTTGTCATGTTGCGTTTTTCGAAAGTCAATTTGACTTATTTTCAAATTTAAATTAGATTACATTAATTCGATTTTTTAAACACAATTTTAGATATTCAAAAACTATACAAAAAGTACTATACATTGCATTTTTTGCACATATCAATATGATGAAAAAATATATCATAAAATGTTAGTCAAAGTTTTTATAGTTTGACTCTAAAAATGGAAAGTATGACAATTAATAGTGGACAGAGGGAGTAATAACTATTTTATTTATCTTTATATTTAAAAACTATTACTTCTTAATAGTGTCATTTCTCAAAGAATATCTAATAATTAAAAATAACTTAATAAATTTTATTTTATATTGCGACGGAGGAAATAATATTTTGTTTCTTTTAAACAGCTTTAGAGTACCTTTTGATTTACTTTTTATTTATAATTAACAATTAACAAAAAGTTTATTCAATTTTCATTTGACTTGAAAGGTCAAACACCCTCCAATCAAAAACTAGTCTTTTTAGCCTTAAATAGGTTCACTTTTAATAGTATAGACTGTTTTTTTCTGGGCTGTATTTTCAGTTATAATTATAAATACTGTTTTTCAACTAAGAATTTAAGAGAACTTAATCCAGATAATAATTGTTTTTTTTTTTCTACATTTTAAAATACAGTTGAAATATTTTCAAAAGTAGTTAATCTAGATAATAATTGTTTTTTCTACATTTAATGTATAGTTGAAGTATTTTCAAAAGTAATTATATTATTCTATAAAGTCGTGTAAAAGTAAAATAGAAATAAACTCAATATAATTGGTGGTCTAAAATCAAGTCTTAATAAGAGGTTTAAGTTTATTCAATAGAAAATTAATTTTTTTTATTTGAAGTTTGTTGGTTTAGCTTTTTAAGATACAAAAATATTGTTGATCTATATAATTAATATTTTTTAATATTTAAGTTTTTTTTGACAATACAATTAATTCATTTGATAGTTTTGTTGGAATATTAATATTCATGGTCAATAATTCATTAATCTTTATTTTGAAATTGTTTTTTCAAATATATTCTGATCTGTCAAAATAACAATAATGTGACATTTTGTGTTTATAAGAATATAAAATAGAATAATTCTAATATCATACATTTCACGATCTAATTAATGAGCTTGCAACGTAGCTATAGAAGCCTTGAAAAAGAAAAATCATAAAAACCTAGTGTTCTACATATAATTTATTCAAGCAATTTAATTGGAAAGAAACTAATATGTAATAACAAATAATTATTTTTAATTTATCATAATTAACTCAAGTAAAGTTATTTATTTTAAGAATGAATAAATGATTGTTGACACCCAATTTTGACCCTCCACAACATAAATTAATCATCGAGCTTCTTAAATTTCAAACAATTTGAAATAATTGTCTTGAAAAATCCTAAAAATATATATATATTTTAAAATCTCTTTCTAATTAATTTTGGTTAGTTTTTATTTTTTCTTTTCCAGAAATAATTATATAATTTTACATGTTGGTTTATATAATTTTCATCTTTTATAGAAATATTTAATAAATAGCCTAAAAATAATGTTTAGCATGATTACCCATTTATTTCTTTGAATTAGTGAATTTTATAATTTTCTATAATTAGTTCTCTATTTTAAATAAGGAATAAGTCTTGATAATTATTTTGTCTTGTTTTAAATTAAGAAGCTCAAATAATTAATCGATAATTATTCATCTTATTTTAATGTTGACTCGATTTGGCTATATCTAAGTTCAATTCGGTTAGAATAGCAATTAAAGTGGCCAAATTTTAAATAAAAAAAAGGGGCCATCCTTTTGTTCTCAAAACCTGTACACACATCCACGCTCAAACGCTCTCTAGCCTCACACATGCCTCTTCTCCCTTTTCTTCTTCCCAAAATGCTAAAGTCAAGCAAGAACCTAATTTCTTCATTTGCCCATCACCCTTGTCAGTTCCTCTCCTTATTTTCAAAGATTACAGGCCTCGGAACAAGGTTTGTTGACTTCGGCTGAGAGAAATCTCACCTAAATCTGATGCGGATCAAGATGTATCACATCGAATCCAGATCTGCCGGGGTAGGTTATTAGCTTGCTTGTTTTTCCTTCCATTCTCTCCCATCAATCTCTCATCTCCCGCTCAAATGGCTATTAGAATTCAAACCTTTATTTTCAACTATAAATACATGGTATTGGTGCCATTTAGAAGGGGGAGAAATTTTTTGAAGGCACCAAAAATAACTAATACTTACTAAATACACTTCAAGGAAAAGAGAGAGGAAGAAAAGTGAGAAAATTTTGCAAAGAAAAGAAATTCTTAAGCTACAAAGGTCCCTCCGAAATACGCTTAAAAAATCCATTTCTCTTCCTTTGTCTTTGTTTGTTGGTTGCTGGAATTTGCAGAAGTTCACTAGAGTTCTTCGTGTGGTGGAAAAGTCAAAATCTAGCTCGTTAGCTGTCCTATTTCGCTGCATCTCGACAGGTAATACTCATTTCCGGTCCAAACTTTCTTTTACTCTTAATGTGCTGCTGTTAGATTCTTGACTATGTGAGTAGTTTATATGTTGATGTTTGGGAATACTATTGACTTACTGTTGATCGTAAATCAGTGTGTTTGGTTTGGTATGCTTCGGAATATTGATAAGAGTTGAGATTCTTCGTTTACTTTTTGTGTTCTGTTTCATCTCTTGATCTCGATTGTGATTGGAATGTGTGTATAGTATTGTTGGTGGGCTGTAGCTATTTTTCTCGTCTTAGTTTTTTCTTATGTCGTCATAAATCTGCAATAATGTGTGAGTGTTTGATGTCGCACCCTTCGTTCTTTCACCTCAAGTTGAAGGAATGAGACAAGACATCAATATTTTAAGTCCTTAGTATTTATGTTCGTCGTCTTGAATCTGTAGTTAATAGTTGCGACCATGTTAACTCCCTCCCCTGCTCTGTTTGTCTGCAATATATCCGGTACGTGACAAATTAGTCAAGGTTCATATTTGGGTTCGAGTTAAAAATCTTTCCAAGGTATATTGGTGTCTTATTCTTGTATGTGCTTTCAAGCATGAGTCATGTTCCCCTCTACTCTTGCAAGGGTTGCTGTAGATTGTTGCTCATTTCAGAAAATTTTAGTCCTAAAGTTAGAGTTTTAATTTGTTTTAATTTATCCTTAAATGCATGCCTCATTGTGTAAAAAATTGTGTTAAACTTTATGGTATGTCCTATTGCCTATGCTTGCCTCCTTTCTTTATTTGAAGTTGTGAAAAATGCTAAAATTCCTTCTCTTATTCATGCCTAAAATTTTAGCAAAAAACAGTAGCACGTTGTACTAATTGTCTATTGATTTGCCTCTATTCAAAGTGCACAAAATTTTGTTTTATTAACACGCATGTTTATTACCGTCTTTTCTTAGTATGAAGTATTGGTCCTATATTTTTGCCATTGTCTACGGGTCACCATGTGCTAGGAAGAAATTTGCTTTGAAGGTGATTGTTTACTTTAGTTTAAATTAACTTTCTGCCCTATTCTTTGATTCTGGAACTTAGTTCCTCTCATTGTCATATTATGGTTTATGTTGTACTTTAAACCTAACAACATCAATTCCAATAAGTCTGCTTGCATACGTTTGTGTTCTCATCTTTGAAGCATGTCGGAATAGATTTATTAATAGTTGTTTATGCGTTAGTTTTAAATAGTTCAAACTTGAGTAAATGGACTTCCCTAAATAATTACATTGGTTAGTTCATATTAATATTGTCATGCGTTAATCTCATGGCATATGGATAGCGTGCAAATTGTCTGTTGAGGCTTTTCTCTATGGTAGTAGCTTATTTTATTTTATTTATTTATTTATTCATTTATTTTATTTTATTTTGTGAAAAATATCATTATTTTCATTAGGAAAATTGTCGACTTAGTTACTGTCTTTAAAAATAAGTGATATGCATCTATTATTTTCTACATCTTTGGTTATTTAGCTATTTTAATGGTGTGATTAGACGCAAAGTGTTCTCGCCAAATTCTCATCTTATCTTTTCTTTAAGCAATGGGTATATTTTCACTATTTTGGCATACTCTTCCATTTTTTTTTTATCTTGAATAGTTCGTATATTAACCCCTTTGCATTTCTTCTTTTGTGATGCATGTGAATCTGCCCTGAGTCCCCAAGGACTTCTCTATTCCCCTAGCATTTCGATTTGGGCCTTCAAGGCTCAAATTTGTTCTTCTTACTCGAGTCAGCAGGTTCAGGAAATTAAAAAAAAAAAATACAGATTTCGGGAGGTCCCGAAAGGTTGAAAGTGGGCTGTATACATGTTGTATACAGCGGTATACGCTAATATGTAGGCCCAAAACGCAAAAACAGAGGGCTGAGGCGAAATACAGGTGTTCGGAAGCAAGAAATGCATGAAAATAGCTGATATACACGCCGATATACAATGATATACATCAGCTGTATACCAAAAACGGGAACTGTGTTAAACTCCAAAAACAGCAACGAAATTGGCCCAAAAGGGGGCCCAAATTCAAATTTCTCCCTTACTCGCTAATTATTTAATTGTGATTATTTATTGTTTGTTGTTCAACTCTAACTTTATAATCGTAAATCAACTTAGTTAGATCTCCCAAAAGACGAGCTATTTCTCTGTGTTGTTTTGTTTCAAACGAATCTCATTTTATCAATTTTTGTATTGTCATTTATAATCCTTAGTCAAAACTTTCTTTTTTCTTTTACTAGTTTAACATAGTTTTTCATAAACAAAAAATGACTCAAATAAAAATCAACTCATTTTGTTTCGTTAAAATTCTAATTACTTGTCTCTAATTCAAATATTTCAATTAAGGTCTCATTTTCTTAAAAAATAAAAATTGCTCTTTGTTTAACTATTTTCTCAAAGTTAATCTAATAATGTAAATTATTATTATAAATACTTACTTAGTCATTTTCTCAAAAAAATGTTAGTTAAAACTTTTATTCTTCAATTAATTTAAAATGATCTTCATGCTTTAATGTGTTAAATTGATTTAATTTATTAAATAAATTCTAATTAGTCTAGTTTTATTAATTTTCTAATAACTTGCACTTTAATTCAAATATTTTCATTTTAGGTCTCTTCTTCTAAAAAGATAGAATAAAATGGTTCATCTCTTAATTATCTTCTCAAACTTAATCGGATAGTGTAAATTATTATATATTCTTTATGTTAAATTATTTTTTCTAAAAAATAGTCAAATACATT
>JAJOOE010018833.1:0-21835 GCA_036250405.1 Solanum raphanifolium | reverse complement strand
GGGGGGGGGGGGGGGGGGGGGTGGATGGAGGGGGTGAAGTTTGAATTCTTTAAAAATATTTTATAAAAGAATTTAAAAAAAATAACCGGCCGGGGGATGTCCGTGGGGGAGGGGGGTGGAGATGGTGTAGTAGGGTAAAAAATAATTTAAATTTTACTTTTTGAAAAATATTTAAAAAAAATTCGATATTAATACCTTAATCTTTAATTTTTAATTAGTACTAATAGTTCATTATTTAATTTTTGTCAATGTAAAATAATTTATCCATGTGGAATGTCATGTGTCAATGTTTTTGCAAATAAAAGAGAGTGTATTACACACATCATTGGAGTGTGTTTCTCAAACTAATAAGTGATAGTTTAGGCATGAAACTCAGACTCCCAATTATTTGAAACTCAAAAGAAAGTATATAGTTTAGGTGTGTTTTTGATACTTTATCTCTTTTTTTAAAAAGAAAAAAACATTTAGACCCATGTTATATAAAATTCAAATAATCTATAATAAGGGGTGAAACAAAGTGGAAACAACCACCGCGATAGTTGATTTTGGCGTTAAAATATATCAATCAATCCATGCCTAAAATAAAATCAAAGTATAGCATCTCTAGTTCTATCAAGTCTATATGGGTCTAACGACCAACAATCTCTACTATACAACATCGGTAAAGCAACTTGGAAATAAAAGAGTCTCCAACTAGAGTAGATATTGTTGGGCTTACAATTGCAAATAATATCGGCGGTAAATTATATGACAAAAACTTACTAAAAATGAAAATATTATTATATGATTTGGTCAATTAGCCTACATATTTGAAAACCAATAAAAAACATAAAAATTGTAGATAGAAAACCTCTCCATAAACCAAGCTCTTAGGGCCTGTTTGGAAAGTCAACCTAGTAACTGAATTTTGTGTAATTGGGTGTAATTACACTATTTGATATGCTTGGTTGGCCATGTAATTACTTGGTCAGCAGGTCATTGAGAGTAATTGGCAAGGGATAATTGCACTCTCAAATTCTGAGAGAGGGGCTGTGAATTCCTGGTAATTACATGGTGTAATTACAAGTTGTGATATTTTGTAAATCGATATGACTCACATTCCAATGAAGAAATATTCTAAAACCAAGGACACAACTTCTTTAATTGAGGTAGAGAGGGATATGTTAATCGACAATGTGTAGCAAATGGAGACACAAAACTAGAGAAAACAACAGACTGAGACTCCCACTCAACAAGGATGTACATATCATCAGATACATGTCATTTACCAATAATTACCTGATTTGTCTTAAGATCACGAAACAGACAATGATCGAGAAAAAAATGAAGTGTAACAATTAAGGTATATGTATTTACTGACAAAGATCAAATTAAAAATCAATTTTAATAAGCTAATTAATAAATATGATAGGGAAATAGAGGAGGTTGACTTAAAAATTCCAAATCCAACACTTGTACAAATAGTTCCATCAGCTACAATGACCAAAAAGGGAGCTTTGTGTTATTGAATGCTAGAAAAATATATTGAAATTAGCAGTTATATGATTTGTGGCACCTAAATCAATAACCCATTCATTTAAAGAGGTGATGCGATATGTTTCATCTAACTTAGCAATTTTAATAGCCAAAGTGAATTTATTCAATCATTCTTGATATTGAGATAATTTTGCAAACTCATGTGTTGGAAATGAAATTATTTTATCAAAAAATGAATTATCCGTAGTAATAAAATTCATTCTCCTATTGATCATTCTATTAATGAAATGGTATACTACTTATCCTCAACAAATATTTTTCAAAAGAAACCAATTCAGTAATACAATATCTTAAAAGAGAGCAAACAAAACCTTGATGTAATAAAGGTCAAATGCAGATCTTTGACCAATGAAACAAAACCTCGTACTTTCACGATATCTACCCGGAACATCAAGAAGACACAAACTACATATTAAAGTTGAAACCCAGAAAAAACAAATATCAATCGAAAACAGAAGAAAATAATTTACCAAACTCCTCAGATGTTGGTAGAAAAAAGAACGAGACAATAATTAGATCTCTTAGCTGGAAACTAGTGACTTTCTCAGATGATGGTCAGAAATAACAACAGATGGCAGAAAAACAAGATCGACGTAAATTAAAGCCAATCTAGATAGATATACCACTTGCCTTCACACGCACGTAGAGAAAGTGAATAGAATGGAGTCACCGGAATGTGAGACTCACTAGGTTAATTTTAATGTAATAGTCATAAAAAAATTACTATTAACTTCTAGCAATGAAATAGTGTCTCCTGGCTATGAAGATGACTTAACTCCAACTAGGTAGGGCTAACTCAGTTGAAGCTATAACCCTGGCTCTGATATCACGTTACAACAAAAGTATGGAGTAATTTCAATGAATATGAAGGAAACTATGGTTATTATTGATGTATAGAAAATACTAATTGAGGTAACTAGATATGTAAATCCCTAAAAATCAGCTCGTATATTATATAAAATAAAAGTATAATTTTATGATTCACTAACACGCATGTTCCCCTCTTTCCTATATTATGAATTCTCCCTCATTTTTTCATTCGAAGTTTTTTTTCCCTTTATCTGGGAGTTCATCAACTGTTATAGTTCATTTAAAAAAAAAAAAATTCAAAACACATAAATATGGTTCAAGATATTATTCTTATTTTACTTGGCTTTTTGCACAAAGTTGTGTGTTGTTAAACAATTTAGCCCTACATATACATGAACTATGATTCTCTAATCGTTACTACTGTTGGCTAGATAATGAGCCATGCCAGTGAACCATTTGTAAAGGAAAGAAAGCAAAGAGTAAAAAAATGAGGAATCTCTATCATCTTTGCCGGTAAAATTTTCTCCTAATAAGAGTTGAAGAATGCATAATATCCACCATATATTTCTAATTGAATTGTAACTTCGGGAACAAAAAATTGCAAGTTATGCCCTTACTAGACCATTTATCCCACTTCCTTGAGATTTAGTTTGTTGACTCTTTATATATCAGTTAAATTTTTGAACATTATGAGAAGATGAGTACTAGTTATCCCACTTTCTGCAAAATTTCTGAACATTAGATGAGAAGATGAGTACCAATTATCCCACTTTTTGTTGCATGCAGACCACTTATTTCTTTGTGTATTGCTGCCACTAGAACAAACTTGATTAACTAAAGATGGCGCAATTGTACAGTTGACTACCTTGAAGCTTCATTCCAAAGGAATCCTTTATTAGAAAGGCTTCGGAGTAGTGTAGAACTTGATGAACAATGCAAAAATAAACAAAAAAAAATAGAAATATATTGAAACTTTGGTTTATAACTTGTGGAACAATTGTTAAGTAGATGATGTCGCGTGTCCTTTTGATCATGAAGGTATGGTTCCTCTTTTACGGGTGAATCCTTAGTGTTTTAATGCCCAAGAATCATTACCTCTTAATTTGCATTGAATGAGTAATTTAAATGACATTTAATTGTAAATGTTGTCCGTTAACTTCTCCTTAGGGGTAACAAAAGGGTGGATTCAATCGAATTTGAATGGATTGAGTAAAAATAGATCGGATCACAATTCACACATATCCAGAATTTCAAAAAGGGTGTCCAGAAATAGCATAGTAAAAAATATTTTCGAAAACTAGAATTAGTGATATTTGAACACATGAGCAGTACCTTATTCCAAGGAGGTGGAACTACTGGGCTACAATAGCTTGTGGTGTTAAGGGTGTCTGAAACTGTTATTTAATCATCTTGTGTATTATTTTACTTGTATATATGGTATATTTTTCCGACGAAAGGTGTCCAATTGGACACCCTAACAACCATGTGGCTACGCCACTGGTTGTAACCCACTTTAATCTACTAAAACCAAAAAATATTAAATCAAAGCTAAATTGTTAATACCTCAAGCCCTACAACCCCACCCCTATATTATTATTATTTTAAAATATTTTTTTTCTAATACATTTAGACCCCCATGATGTTTCGTAATCAAGACACAACTTCCAATTCAACTGTCTACGATCGTATAATAGTAATATAACCCAACCGAATGGGTTGGGGTCGAGTCCCAAGGGAGCAGTTTATGAGAATTGAGAGTCAAGCGTGAATATGCTAGAGTTAGCCATAGCTAAAAACATTATCGAGTAAAAACATCATAAATTAAGGGATTGACACAAATGCCAATTATCAATGGTGGGGTTTGTAGTCGATTAACAACTAAAACAACGAAAATACAAAGATGCGAATATAGGGAGACGGGATTCTTGGGATCTGGTAGGAATATGGGATAAACTACAGAATTGGCTAAATGCTATTGACAGTAAATTGCTAAACATTTGTAACTAGGCTAGACTTTATTTGGGATAAATTCTCTCTGGAGAAACTTACCCTGAATCAACTCGGTTTCTCTCGAACACCGAGTTGCCGCTGTTAAGTACAACCTCCGCCTTAGCCCATTAACTATGTCGAGCTGAATGTGTGAGAAAAGGTCTTGGATTCACTCTCTCGAGCTGAACCCACGGCGACCCAATAACCACCGGCTATCGATTTAGTAGTCTTAGTTTTAAAACCTCTCTCTCGAGCAAGCAAAAAAACACTAAGATGAAATCGTATTTGCAACTACAATCTCATTAAGTTCAAACGCAACTACTAAATGAAATCACATTTAAATAGGAAATAGACTAACAATAAACATTACCCAACTGGAAATTTAACCCATATTCACAAAATCACACCCCAAGAATTGGGGTGTTAGCTAGACATATTGAAAAGGAAGAAAATGATATCAAATCAAAGTAACATCAACTGGGTATGATATATATTCACTTCAATCGAGTCTAAGATGAAAAATCTTCAACACCCACTTCCAATTTCTTGAAATTGGAAGTCTTAAATTCTTCAAAGGCTAAGAACAAGGTATCTCTACTTGAAACTTAGAAATATAAAATGTTGTATCTAAAATTGCATACTAAGATAAAAATTCAAACTAGTATTTATAGTTGTCTAAAAATGTGTTGCGAAGGATCACTCGGCGCAGTTAGTTGGATAGCCGATGCACTTGGTGATCCGCCCTTTGCTCTGCTTCATCGCCTTTCAGCTTTTGCCCTGAGGATCTTCGCGTTCTGGATTATTGGACGATATAGTACTGCTTCGCGGAACTGTTCAGCGATGCGCCGACTTCTCCTTTTCATCGCCGACTTGATCTTTTCTTTCAAGGGTAAGCACACTGGAACTTTGAGCGAGGTTGAGGCCATTCGGCGACTTGCCTAATGCATTAGGCGATCCACATGCCTTCTTTTCTTCTTCTTTTCTTCGTCTTTTTAGTTGTTTTGTTCCTTTTTGCCAAGTAGCGTCCATACTTTGCCTCAAACTCCAAATACCTGAAACTTAAGGATTTACATCAGTTATTGAGACAAAATATGCATTTGAGGACACGAATTATATTAAAATGAAGCCCTAAATGAGTCCAAATTGTGGACTCATCAACACCCCAAACTTAAACTTTTTCTTAGCCTCAAGTAAAACTCAAGTTCGGCAGTTCAAAAAGTATTTCTAGAACATTGCTACACAAGACTCAATCATGAATGCACACATAAGACTCAATTTACTCATGCGAAGATCAAATATGCACTCAAAGTTTCAAGTTGTGACACACCATTACCCAAGAATCTCAAGCTCACCATACTTGCTTCAAATGCATGTTCAAGCTTAACTAAAGTGTTCAAACTCCCTCACACAAAGAATGATTCCATATTCACACACAATGTTTCAACAGTTTAAAGCTCCGGAATCAAATTTAACGCTCACACTCACAAAGAAGAACACTATGTATGCTTTCACCCATAGGTTTGCCCGTATTTTCCAATAGACAATTCTTTTAGCTTACTCAAGATAAAAAAGGTCTTTACAAGGTTTGTAATGGGGCTGAGTGCAAATATATGGTCATTTAGGCTCATTGACTTTCATCCTCATGAAATGTGGTGCTCTCAACACTTCGTTTCCTCTTCTTTCATCATTCTCTTTAGTGCTCATAAGTCATTCCATTATTCACTTTCCATGGATTGTTCGGAAACGCCATTTCTTTTGTACTTTATTCCACAACTTTTTCATTCTTTTCTTTCTCTTTTTTTTATATGGAGGGGTTCCATTTTTCTCAAAACCATGGGTTAAAGGAGACTTTTCTTGCACTTCTTGACTTGCCTTCTCTTTTCACCACACCCCCAACTTAGGCTTTTGGCCTAAGTTGGCTATTCAATCAACCACAAATCAAGAGGATTATGGGTAGTAGATTTAAGAAAGGTTATGTTTTCATCAAGTTTCTTCCAAAGAAAGGTAAGGCTTAAGGGGTGTTCAAAAGAGGTTCACACACTCACAAGTTGGCCACAAAAGAGGTATATGTCAAATCGGCTCACACTTTTAGAAGTTGCCTAAGATCATATCAAAAGATAGCCTTACTTAATTAGTCGACCGGACCAATGGGGCAAATTCCAGGTGTTATCACTCATGGTTCACAGTAGGCACATCACACAAGGCATTGACACCAAAGTCAAACAAGACTCCACACTTTTGCTACTGTGCATTGTTCATCACAAGAGACTCAATTCGATAATTGGCTAGTCACAACGAGATGCAAAGAGTTCACATATTGTCTATGCAACTTCATTTGGCCTCATCGTAGCCGCACATTCATATTTGTTCGATTATGTGCACTGTTCAAGTCATCCGTATTGATCGGGACTGATACTCAAATTTGCAAAAGAATAGCCACATTCAACACAGAAGGGGTGGCAACAATTTGCAAAAATAATTTAGAAGGATCAAAAATCATTTTCAATTTAAAGTCAAGGAGCCACAAGCTCAAACCTTCCACAAAAAGTAGTGTGAAGACAATTTAAGCACAAAGCCCAAATAGATAAACAAAACAAGAGTCATAATCATCACACAAAGGTGGGCCTCACCCCACCACAAATAAAACACATTTGTCCTCAAATGCAAATAAAAATATCCAAAAGTCAAAATAAATAAAGACAGAGAGGGAGGTAAAGAGGGGATCATGTCTAAGCAGTCGCTCCATCTGTCTGGGCAACAATTCCCGTTGTAGTGCTCGAGATCTGGGCATCAGTGCCCGGAGTCACCACAGAAGGACCAGGTCCACTGGATTCGCCCATAGCGGTGTCTCTCAAAGAAGTCTGGCATGCAGTCTCATAAATGGCATTCTCCAGATCCGCCAGATAATTGTACACCTCATCATCATGTACCTCTATCCACTCCTCATCGGTCTCCGCCTCTGAGTCATCGGCTTCTATGTCATCCCTCTGTACGTCTCCGGTGGTACCCGAAGGAATCACTGAAGTCTCTTGGGCATCTACATCATCAGCATCTTTCAGTAGTGAGGTGAAGTCGGTAGACTTCAGATAGTCTACGTCCTTCCTCAAGTATGCTACCTCGACTTCTAAAGCCGAAACCGCTGAGGCCTCCCCCTGTTCGCTCTCAAAAGTTGTGACTCTAGTAGCCAGATCATCAACAAAAGCTCGAAAGGGGGGGGGGAGGGTCAATGCAGCTGAAATAACACTCTCAATCATCGCTAGGATGGATCTCTCCAATTGAGTTACCCTTACATCAGCTGAATAGGACAGATTCTCCACTTTCAGGATCATCACCTGAGTAATCTTGACTGGCTGGGACGAGGTGGAGGTGCTCGGAACCTGTGAAGAAGTGAGAGGGGTAGAAGTACCTGAAGGCTCGAAGGCCGGAATAGGCGAAGATGCCTCTACAATTA
Source organism: Solanum raphanifolium (assembly GCA_036250405.1). Taxonomy (NCBI): domain Eukaryota; kingdom Viridiplantae; phylum Streptophyta; class Magnoliopsida; order Solanales; family Solanaceae; genus Solanum; species Solanum raphanifolium. Next base: position 14,049 of record JAJOOE010018833.1, on the reverse strand, counting down.
ATGAATCCACATCAACTTCCAGAGAAGCATCTGCCGGATTTGCTCTCCTCCTGTCAACTTCCTCTCATGTGTATTCAGCCTCAATACGCTAGATGTCAGTGGAGGAAGAAGGAGTGACCTCAATATCTCTCGCACCTTCCTGGGGTAATCCAACACGTCGACACAACTCAATGGTCAGGTTCGGGAATAGCAGAGAAGTCTGTCACTGCTTGGCTCTCATGGCTATCTCCTGTGAAATCAGAAGTCCTTAGTTGATGCACCTCCTGGATATGATGGACCCTATGCATGCCTCTTTAGAATGGCGGAGGACAGATTCATTCTAGGATAGCATAATGCTGCTGCTGATAAAGCCAAACCAAAACATGGCAGCAATACTCAAATCCCTCTTCTCAATAGGACCACCCGCCTCGATCTACCTCGGGGTGGTATCAGAAATCAAAGGTGCCAGCCACCCCTTCGGATCATCCAAGGACTGAGCAACAAGCAATCCATCATACGGGTGTGTAGAGTGCAGATCTGTACCTAGTACATCATTAATGTACTCACTACTGCATCTGACGTCCTTGCCCCTGACCATGACTGCCTTAAGCAGTCTAAACACACTGGGCTTCTTCTTTCTCTTGGGAACCAGATCACCATAAGTTGTGTAAAACTCACGAACCGAAGAGGGAATATAGGGGCCTCGGGGCCTAGTGAACTGCTCGAACCTGTGGAATTCGAGGGTGTCCCTCACATCTGAATACTACCCATCCAAGCCTTCTGTAGAAAGCAACTTTTCCTCGAGGATGGTTCGTAAACCATCACTTTTCAATCTGTTCAAAAGCCTGGGAGGAGGAACGACAAGACGCACAGGGGTCACATGAGGTGCCTGAGCTGGCACTGATTTTGTTGCAGGAGGGTTGGAAGCTAAGGGATCTCTTGTGGACATGGGTTGAGATCTAGCCCGAATCTCATCTCTTCAGGAAATTAAAGGTTGCTTGTCTTCAGGCTCAAACAAATTAGCCCGGGTGTCAACAACCACTCTCTCAGCTGATTGCTTCTTTCTTTTTCCTTTTTCTCCCGGTGGGAGTTCTTGCCTTCTCTTCTTTGGAGGATTTTCTCCCCCTTCATTTATGGTAATACCCCGTGCCTTTTTGTATGGTGGCCTATCTAGATTTGTTCACACCAGGTCTGCAAAACATCAAATAGAAGTTAGAAATAATTCGATTAAGAGTATAGAAATGCAGTTACAGACAGACTCGCCGAATCTCTTTGGCGGGATAGATCGGGCTCGCCGAAGGGATTAGCTAAAAAATTAAAGCTAGTCGGCAATGAGAAGGCCCTTTTGGCGAATCGCCGACTAATTTTGGCGAGCAAGGGTTTGTCCGCCGATAGTTACAGTGCAACAAGGGTTCAAGGGTGTCGACAAAGGGCGAACAAGAAGCCTTTCGACAAGTCACCGAGTGCTTTTGGCGACATCAGGCTTCTCTCCAAAAGTTATAGAATCACTCATCAAATAAAGCATGAAATTAGAGGTGAGGTGGAGACATTAGGCGAACTGCTGAGTGGTTCAGCGAGCTCGACTTAGCTCGCTAAACGGCCCAACGTACCTATTTTCAACCCAACTTCTCGAATTCAACCCCGGAACACCCGTAAACAAAATCAAAGCATGCACTAGTACAATTAAGTTAGGACCCATAACACCCAAGCACAACCCCTCGAATTTTAATCCAGTTTAAGACATACAATTACGGGAATTCAACAGTTACAACAACTCGAGCAAGATTATCAAATTAAATCATGTGTGTAAACAATATAATCCTATCAAGCAGGATCAAAACACTTTAACAAGATCAGACTATTACAAATGTGTATAATTTTTGAGAAAATAAACTCGAGGTATAGAAAACCAACCTTTGGTGTCGATTAACAGAAGATTGAAATGCTAGGCAGCAATGTAATCCAACTCCGAGCACAAATCAACACTAAAAATGCGAAAATATAGAAACTAGCGTGCGGGTGTGAGTTTGGGAAGATAAAATGTGAGGGAAAGTGAATGAGTTTGAAACTTTTAAACCTTTGACCTGCAAAACCGTCTAGTTCTTCGCCCGTTCGGCTACATTATTTGAGCTCACCTATCAACTCGGCAATGTTCATTTTCCTCACCGAATTTTATAAGACCTCCAGTAAGTGTGGGGGTCCTAACGGCGGTATCCATTAGGATCGCCAACATGGTCGGCGACTCGCCAGTAATTTCCTGGGCTCGCCGAGATTTAGAGACTCGAATTTGAAGAAGTCTTGAGCTAAACGGCGGATTAGGTTGGGCTCGCCGACTGCACCTGTTGCTCGCTACCCTGCATTTTTTGAACACTTTCCACACTTCAACCTATACAAACAACACACCATTATTTTACCAAAATAAAAATAAAAAGGAAAAAAAGGGTTTTGGGTTGCCTCTCAAACAGCGCCTTAGGTAACGTTGCAGCACGACACAAGTCCACCTTCAAACCTCATTCTTGGGGTTGACCATAGTGTCACTAGGCAACCCTCTTTTTGTCTCGGATATAGGTGAGAGGACATCTGACCCATTTGGGTCTCCAGCTGCTTGATTGATACTGAATGAGAGGTAATGGTCTAGCTAAGGGTCGACACATCTTCTTTCATTTCTTTTTTTTCTTTCAAGATCTTGTCTGACCCCTCAACTTTGTTGAGGTTACGAGAAAGCATATCCTTAGACCTTCCAACCTCCAAATCCTTTGGCATTTGGCGCTCGTGGGGACGCACATACCTATTCTTCTCCCCATCCTTCCAATTAGGATTACGGTCTCTCCATTCACGCTCTTCCCAACCGTCATCTCTAGCCCAACCTTGGTAACCACCCTGCCTTGGGTAGTTTGAATGATAACCACCGCCTTGGTTGGCTAGGAAGTTCACCTCTTCATTGTACAAAGCATCAAACGTTCCCTCTTACGGATTTGCACACCCAATGTTCACAACATTGACACCCCGAGCACCAGCTCCCATGACATTTTTGGACAAAATGTCAAGTTGTGTCGTGATCTTGGCCATGTTTTGGTCCCTCTCTTGATCTTTTTCCATATGCTCCTTGGTCAATTTGAATGTAAGAGGGGAGACTTGGTCTTCACGGGTGTACCAAGCCCGATTTATCGTGGTCATGCCATCCAATAGAGGATTTACTATCATGTAAGGCTGTTGTATCAAACCTCCTGGAGAAAGTTGGTCAGCAACACCCTTGTTCACCAAGTCTAGGCTCTGGTAGAAATACTATATCAATACGTTGCCAGGCAAGCCATGAGTCGGGCATTGGAGCACTAACTTCTTGAATAGCAGCCAAGTCTCATGAATTGGCTCGCCCTCCAAACACTTAAAGCTTTGGATACTGTCCCGAAGAGTCATCATCTTCGAAGGAGGGAAAAATCTCACATTAAATGCGGTGACCAACTCATCCCACGAAGTGATTAAGTCGCGTGGCAATTCAACTAGCCACTAGCATGCTTCTCCCATCAAAGAGAATGGGAACAACCGTAAATGAACTGACTCTTGGGATATATTCTTGAAGGAGAATGGTCCGCACACATCCACGAAATTTTGAATGTGCTCATGAGAGTCTTCATAAGCCAATCCACTGAAAGCCCATTTAGTTGCAAGAGTTGCAATATAGTACTCGTGATGTGGAATACAACATTCCCTTCGGCGGAGACAAGCGAATGGCACCAATACCGCCCATGATATGGGGGTCATTAGCATGAGGCTCATTACATCATTAAGGTTTCCCATGTCGTCTTGATGGCCTACTTTGCTGCCATTGCTGCCGTTCATACTCATACTTCCTAAAATATTCACAAAAACAAACAAAACTAAACTAAAAATTAGGTAAGTAAACTATGACTAACAAAAGCAAATTCGACTCAAGTCAAAATTCTCAAATAACACCACTCCTCGGCAGCGGCGCCATTTAGATGTTTGCGTAATCAAGACACAACTTCCAATTTAAGTGTCTACGATCATACAATAGTAATATAACCCGACCGAATAGGTTAGGGTCGAGCCCCAAGGGAGCGGTTTTTGATAATTAAGAGTCAAACGCGAATATACTAGAGTTAACCATACCTAAAAACATTATCGAGTAAAATCAACATAAATTAAGGGGTTGCATGAATATCAATTATCAATGGGCGGTTTGTAGTCGATTAACAACTAAAACAACGAAAATACAAAGATGCGAACATAGGGAGACATGATTCTTGGGATGTGAAAGGAATATGGGAGAAACTACACAATCGGGTAAATGCTATTGATAGTCATTTGCTGAACATTTGTAACTAGGCTAGACATTAGTGGGGATAAATTCTGTCTCGAGCAACTTACCCCGAATCAACTTAGTTTCTCTAGAACACCGAGTTGCCGCTGTTAAGTACAACCTCTGCCTTAGCCCATTCACTCTCTCGAGATGAATGTGTGGGAAAAGGACTACCGGCTAACGATTTAGTAGTCTTAGGTTTAAAACCTCTCCCTCGAGCAAGCCAAAAACACTAAGATGAAATCGCATTTGCAACCACAATCCCATTAAGTTCAAACACAACTACTAAACGAAATCACATTTAAATAACAAATAGACTAACAACAAGCATTACCCAACAGGAAATTTAACCCATATTCACAAAATCACACCCCAAGAATTGGGGTTTTAGCTAGACATAGAGAAAAGGAAAACAAATGATACCAAATCGAAGTAACATCAACTTGGTATGATTTATATTCACTTCAATCGAGTCTAAGATGAAAAATCTTCAACACCCACTTCTAATTTCTTGGAATTGGAAGTCTTCAAATCTTCAAAGTGTAAGAACAATATATCTCTACTTGAAACATAGAACAATAAAATGTTGTATATGAAATTGCGTACTAAGATAAAAAATCAAACTAGTATTTATAGTTGTCTAAAAATATGCTGCGAAAGATCACTCGGCGCAGTTAGTCGGGATCGCCGATGCATTCAGCGATCCACCCTTTGGTCTGCTTCATCGCCTTTCAACTTTTGCCTTCAGCATCTTCACATTTTGGATCATTGGGTGATATAGTATTGCTTCGCGAAACTGTTCAGTGACACGCCGACTTCTCCATTTCATCACCAACTTGATCTTTCCCTTCAGGGTTTAGCACACTAGACCTTTGGGCAAGGTTGAGGCCATTCGGCGATCCTCATGCCTTCTGTTCTTCGTCTTTTCAGCCTTTTTGTTCCTTTTTGCCAAGTAGTGTTCATTCTTTGCCTCAAACTCCAAATATCTGAAACTTAAGGATTTACATAAGTTATTGAGACAAAATATGCATTTGAGGACACTAATTCTATTAAAGTGAAGCCCTAAATGAGTCCAAATTGTGGACTCATCACCCCACCCCACCCCCATAAGAAAATTTAAAAAACAGTTCTGTTTTTTAAAAAAAAATGCCAATCCCTTTCTCCCAACACTCCCCACCCCCAAAAAATTAAAAGAACTTTTTCAAAAAAAATTACGTACACAATTAAGAGAGACGAGATGATTATATAAGTAGTATGATTCTGGTATAGTTCCGTTGTGCTTATAGTTTTCCAACAAGAAAAACTTACGTTAGAATCATTAAACAAAATGAGGTTGTCTCATCAAAAGATACATGAGAAGTTTTCATTTTCTAACCTGATCCTAAAGACCATCAAAAGCTAAAACAAGGTATTCCATATCCGGTGTCAAAGTGACAGTCTTGGTATGAGGTCCAGCTGGTACCCAATCCTTCAAATGAACATCTCTAATGCTTTGGGACACAGTGAGAACACCATGTACCCTCCAACCTCCTTTGTGAAGTTCTACATATCCTCCCTGCGTCACAAAAGTGAAGTTACATACACAATCAAGAGAGACGAGAGATGTATCTTCGATCTCTTTTTAAATTCAAGTAATGGTACCTTATTCTCTCTATTCTTTCTCTCTCATCCTCCCTTTCAGCTCTATAATCTCTTGTGAGGGCTTGGACAACTCCATTTCTACATAGAACAGCTCTACAGTCTCCCAAATTTGAAATTATAATCTCATTTCCTTCAATTAACGCCGTCACACAACAAGCACCACTGACTGCACCCTTTATAAATCTCAGTGAGCATGTACATTGTTAAATGAACAACAACGATGTCTCAAAATCCTAACCAGACTGAGTAATATCAGAAATCGTTATATGAACAAAAACTATGCCTCAAAATCCCAAGCACATTGCTTCTTTATTTGGGCTGCGGATGACAATGTGCAAGTGGACAAGAAAAGGAACAAAATTTCTCGTCATAGAAATTTAATAGATTCTAAATAACCAGAATTTTTTGCAATTTGGACTCCAAAAGAAGCAGTTGCTTATTCACATTGTTCTAACTGTTAGAATCTTTGGAGTGTTATTGTTTTCCTTCATTCTTGAAAGATGCGAATCAGGGTAGAGTGAACGCTCTCAAACTAAATCAGCTCTAAAAAAACACAACATAACAACTAAAAAGTAATGGAGGAAACACGTGGTAAATTTTATGTGTATTTCTAGGGGAGGTGCGGGGCGGGGGCAGGGTGGGTTGAGCTTAACCGGCAAAAATTTTAATCCGCTCCGTCCCGCCTTGCATAACAATTTTTTGGTTTATTTTCAACCCACCCCATACCCCCTCTTAACAACTTTTTTTTTCATTTTCTACCCGGTTCATCCCGCCACGCACGAACCTGTCCCGCATAATTTTTTTAATATTTTCTTTTTCTAGTTAAGTTTATACTAAAAATAATTCATAAATATGAATTCATTTTTTCATTATGTTTTATTAATTTAATAGATAATGAATTAATTTTTTTTAGAGATCAATTGGGAAACATGTAGGAAATTGTATTAACTTTTGTTGAACCATATGTATTTACTATGTTGAATATTTTAATAGCTTTAAACAAATGATCTTAATAAATAATGCTCTATCACTTTTATAACCTGTAAAAAGTGAAAATTAAATTTTTACCCACATAAATCACATATACATGCAACCCACCCTATCCTGCATTAATTTTTGTTTAAATCCACTTCGACCCACTCATCATCCCTCCTGCCCTGCACTGCCCTAACCACCACACCGCGCATAGTCTTAAACCCACTCGGCCCCATCCATTACCATTCCTAAGTATTTCAGTTTTATTAATTAGGAAAGTGATGTTACACGAAAAAAGACAAAACAAAAAGGATACAGAAGGTTAGGAAATTGAAGGTCAGAGAAAATAGTCAAATGTGAAACCCACCTATTAGTTCATTACCAATCATGTTTACTAGAAGGAAAAGCCTAATTATGTTACAAGTGTCATTGAATATAGCACCATATACAAAATAAATATAGTTTATATAATCTCATTTAATTTATAATTACAAACTTAAAGAGTTGGGAAATTATATATATTTGCAATACATTTGGTGATGAACTTCTGAGAATGAAATAGTTCAACTTCCTCTAGTGAAAGATTAACCTGTAAAGTTTTAAAGCAAACTTCAAACACCAAAAGATATAATTACATGATCGAGAAACCATGAAAGATAAAGCAGAAGCACAGAAAGACTCCAAATCTAATTCTTAAGACTTAAAGCAGATGATAACATATGCTATCATCATGTACATTGGGCATATCACGTACCTTTTCAACAATGAAAAGTCCATCAGATAACTCATTATTCTCAAAGAGAATATGAGACTCCAACTTTCAATAATTAGGAATTCAGCCTCTGAAGGGATAATAACTATTAGTTGAATGATTCAGTTAATAACTGTGATGGTCACCCAACTATCAACTCTTTTCACAAAAAGTCACTCAACTTTCATTTTCAACTCAAAAGTCACTCAACTATGATTTCATTGCATAGAAAGTAACTCAACCTATTTGATTATGTTTTTCACGAAAATTTTCTGACATGAAATCTTTATTTTTAACGAAAATTTTAAGAATCAAATATATATCCATTTAAACCATTTAATGACCTGCCCCATTTAATCTGACCCACTAAATATATAATATTGAAAATTTTATTTGATCATTAATTTCCTAAATCATTCTCTTGTTTCCTGTATGTTTTCCTGCTTTGCTTTAGCTGGTTGTAGTTTTTTATTGATTGTTTCACTTTTAAAACTTTGTGCTAGGAATTTTGACATTCCTTGGAACCTCTTTTGTGGGCGACTTAAAATGACGACTTAAGAAATTCACCATTTCTTGGTGCTGAAAAAATTAAAAAAAATCTCTTGTTTCCTTCTTTCTCCTGAACCTTCTTCTTCTCTTTTCCTTTTTCTTTTTAATTTCTCAATTTCAACTTCTTCTTCACATATCAATAATATATCAACGACCAAAGGGCGGATTGACGATCCCGACTTACTTGGCCGATTGGTCCTTCGCAACATATTTTTGGCGACTATAAATATTTATTTGAATTCTTAGTATAGTATAAGTTATAAGTTATCAGTTTTGAATATATAAATCATTTTTAGAAAGAACTCTAAGTTTGGAGATAAACTTTTCCTTAGCTTTGAAGAATTGAAGTTTTCCATTTTTTAGAAATTGGAAGTGGGTCTTTGTGATTCTTCAATTTGGACCTTTCTAAAGACGAAATTAATCTTGCCCAGTTGATGGAAACACAATTTGGTAACGATTTCTATCTTTTTATGATGTCTAGTGAAAACCCCAATTCTTGGGGTGTGATTATGGGTTGATTTAGCTGCTGGGTATTGTTAATTGATAGTTTAAATGTTGTTCAAAAGTGATTTCAATAAGTAATTGTGGTTTAATTTAAAAGGTTGTAATTGCAAATGCAACTCTACCTTCGTGTTTTTTGCTTGCTCGAGAGAGAGGTTTTAATACCAAGATTACTGGTTTGATGGTTTGTGGGTATTGGGCTGTCATGGGTTTAGCTCGAGAGAGTGAATCTTAAACCATTTTCCACACATTCAGCTCGAGAGAGTGAATGGACTAAAGCGTAGGCTGTTTCTAATTGTTGCTTATTGGTGTTCGAGAGAAACCAGTTTGATTCGGGGTAAATTGTTTGAGGGAAATTTTTTCCCCACTAAAGTGTAGCTTATTCACTGATTTACAACTATTTACTATCAGTTGCATTTACCCATTTTTCTACCTTAGCCTATAATCGAATCACATCTCAAGAACCTGTCTCTTTACTTATTAATTAGTGTTATTTGTTGTTGTTGTAGCTGATAGTTACAACCAAAAACCCCATATTTGACACTAGTGTCACCCTTAACTTGAATTATGTTTTTATTCGTAAATGTCGTTACCTTTGGTTGATTTGAACATCTTTGCACTTCGCTTTTGAATATTAAGCACGTACCACTCCCTGTGGGATTCGACCCCAACTCACTTAGTCGGGTTATAGTACTGACTAACGATCGTTGGCACTTAGTATTGGATGAAGTGTCCTGATACGTGAAATCAAAATAGTGCCGCTGCCGGGAAGTGGTGTTGTTTAAGATTATTTAGTTAAGTTGAATTTTGTTCTTGTTAGTTAAAGTTGAACTTACTAATTTTTAGTTTTGGTTTTTGTGTTGCTGTTTAAGTAGAGAATTGGAGCATATCTGGTAGCAACAGTGACCCAATGGATCACCATCCTTTGAGATTGATGATTTTTAGGGATAACATCTTAAATTTCAAGCAATTTAAGGGTGAAGCCATTTATGAGCTGTGGCAAAGGTTTAAGACCCTATTGCAGCAATGCCCAACTCATGGAATTCCAGATATGATGCTTGTGGAATGCTTCTACCGGGGTCTTGGCCCCAAAAATAGAATAGTGGGTGACCAAATCTCTCCAGGTGGTCTCATCTTGCTACCTTATGCTAAAGCAGCCCAACTCCTTGATAACATGGCCAAGACCAACAAGTAGAAAGAAAAAGACCAAGAATTGGCCATATTGTTAACCCAACTGGATGTCTTGGCCAAGAAATTCATGGAATTAGAGGTAGTGTCCAATCTGAAGGACAGGTACTTCCCCCCTCACGAACGTCGAAAGATGAAGAAACAAGAGGGTGGATAAATTGAAGAGGTCCTCTTACTCATTCTATACAAAGTCAAAAAGCACGACAGAGTGTTGGAGGAGTTAAGAGAGAATGTCTTGATGCTGAACCAGATGACAACCTCTCATTCCATGTTCATTCAGCTACTAGGGACCCAAATGGACCAAGTGTTGTCTCACCTCTACCCAGATCTAGAAGAGGGCTTGCCTTATGAAAATGAGGCAAACCCCACTAATGGAACTTAAGTGGGGACTTGCGTCATGCCACGACGTTAACTAAGGCGTTTCTTGGGGAGCAACCCATGTGTTTTATAGCTTTATTTTTTTTTTCAGAAATAATCATGTGTTGACTTTGCAGGTTGAAGTGTAGAAAGTGTTAGAAAGGTAGAGATTGGCGAACTAAATGTCTAGTCGGCGCATCGCCAAAGAGGTTGGCGAGCCCGACATGGACTGCCGTTGGACTCAAGATAATTTGGAATTGGAGTCTGTAAAACTCGGCGAGCCCAGGAACAACTTGGTGATTCACTCAGCGATCACGATCTAGTCTGCCATTTGGACCCCCACATTAACTGGAGGTCCTGTAAAACTAGGCGAGGTAAGTGCCCACTCGGTGTGTTGCCAAGTGGATCGTCGAGCAAAACTAATGTCGCTGAATGGGATAGGAGATGGACGGTTTTTAAAGGCCAAAGGTTTAAACTTCCAACTCTTTCACTTTCCCTCACTTTTGGACTTCCCAAACTCACATCCGCACTTTAGTACTCTATATTTTTGCATTTTCATCGCATTTTAGTCGTCGGATTTGTGTTCGGAGTTGGATTACTTTGCCGTTTAGCGTTTCAACTTGTTAAATCGGCATCTAAGGTTGGTTTTCTGAACCCCGAATCTTAGTTTAGCGATTTTGTACACATTTGCAATGACTTTATCTTAGTGATGTGTGATGGGCCTCTCTGATCGTAATTGTATATGTGTGTGCCTAGTTTAATTCAAATATTTTACCTATTTTGCCTTTATTGTTAAATTCCTGAGATTTTGTGCCTTAAAATTGGTTCGAAATTGTGGGGTTGTTCTTGCATGTTGTTGGGTCTAGTCAGGCGAAGTCTAAGTAGCCCACAATTGTGCCAAATGACGTATTTCGCCAAATGATGGAGCGGTTGACCACATTCTTAAGGGAAAATGTCATCAAATGGCCAAATTTGGGAGTGATGGGTCTTAGTTTAATTTGATGGGTGCATATTTTGATTTTGTTTTTAGGGGCTGCGGGGTTGAATTCGAGGAGTTAGATTGAAAGTAGGCACATTGGGTCATTTGGCGAGATGGGTCGAGCTCGCCGAACCACTCGGCAGTTCACCAAAGTTCCCCATATTGCCTTTAGTTTCATGCTTAATGTGAAATTTGGTTCTGTAACTTTCGGTGAGAAGCCTGAGGTCACCGAATGCACTCGGCGACTCACCAAATGTCCTTCTTGATCGCCCTTTGTCTGTGCCCCTATCCCTGTTTGCAATGTAACTTTCAGCGGGCTAATTCGTGCTCGCCGAATGATGTCGGCTGTTCGCCAAAAGGCCTTTCCATCGCTGATGTGCCACAATTTTCTAAGATTTTTGAGCCAATCCTTTCGGCGATCCCAATCAAGCTCGCCAAAGAGATTCGGCGCCTTGTTGACCGGTACGGTGAGTCTGTCTGCAACTATTTTTCTGTGCATTTGATTGAATTGTTTCTAACACTTTTTGATGTTTTTGAAGACATGGCTAGACCAAAGGTTGCTGGTAGGGACAGGCCACCCCGCAAGAGGGCAAAAGGGATAAAAATCAATGAGGATGCAGCTGCATCCAAAGCCAAGGCCACCAAACTTCCCACAACTAGTGGGAAAAGAAAGGGAAAAGGGAAGGCACCTGCGTCAATAGAGGCCAGCTTCGATAGTGACGGTATTTATGCCACTCACCTCACCACTTCTGAGAGTGATGGTGAGCACCAGGAGCAGCAGGTTGCAACTTCGGAGCCTGTAGATGATGAACTGCTAGCAGCACAGTGGGCTGAGCTGCGATCCAAAAGGATGAACGATCCGTCTAGGATCAGGACACCTCATGCCATAACTACTCCTCATACAGCTCCAACATAGGTCGTGGTCCTAGCACCACCAGTACCGGATCCTCTTCCCAAGTCTATGAATAGACTGAAAACTGAGGGACTAAGGACAATTATCGAGGAGAAGCGTATGTCTACTCATGGGGTCATTGACATATACCCAGAGATTATTAGCTGCCTGAAGCCGCACAACTACCAATTCCTTACCAAGGCCCGTGGCCCTTACATTCCTAAATGGGTACGGGAGTTTTACGCTACCTATGGAGCCTTGGTACTGCATAGAAAGAAGCATGCAGCTGCATTCAAGCCGTTTGACTACGTAGTTGTTCGGGGAAAGAAGGTCAGGTGTGATAGTGAGGCTGTTAATGTTGTTGTGGAATGTCCCGATGATATTGATGATGAGTGCCAACATCTGATCAGGACAAAGACTTTGGAAAATATGAAGAAGTGGTTGGCCCCGCTAATATCAAATGGTACTCCCAAATGGCTAGAGATTGGAGCACCGATTGAAAAAAATGATCTAAACATAACTGCAAGGTTCTGGTTTGGCTTCATCAGCAACACTATCATGCCATCACAGAACGAGTCAATCCTCCGCCTAGCCAAGGCAGCCTGTCTGGGTTGTATCATTGAGGAGACAATGATAAATCTGGGGAGAAAGATAAGACAGGAGATGGTCATGAGGGCCAAGCAGTTCCAGACTTCCCTCCCCTTCCCGTTGTTGATCACCGAGCTATGCAGATGGGCGCAGCTTCCTAGAGATGCGAATAAGGATGTGGAAGTGATTTCCACACCCTTTACTGATATCCAGAGGATAGAGGTAGAATATTTCAAAGATGAGGCAGAGAAGAAGAAGTCAACCCCGATGGACTCTTCCCCGATTGTGGATACAAACTTGCTATCTGTAGAGGCATCTTTGCTTACTCCAGCCTCTGGGCCTTCAGGTACTTCTAATGCTATTCCTTATGACAATCTAGGTTCCCCTGCTGCTACATTCCCTACCAGATTTGTTGTTGTTGCTGTTTCCCGTCTCCCACTAACTCAGGCTGCACTACTCTGGATGGGACAGCTAGCCCATTTTAACGATTGTCGTGCTGCCAGACTTGAGGCCTCTATTACGGGCATGATTCAGACATCCCTGAATGATATTGTGAAACCATTGAGTGCAACCATTTATGCCCTTGCGGCTTGGATAGCGGTGTGTGAGCATGGCTAAAGGGTCACCGAGGAGGTGACGGCCTTAAAGGCCGCTATTGCTGCACTAAGGAGAGATGTGGACCAGCTGAAGTCCACCGACATGTCCATGATTTTTGGGACGGTGGAGATCGCAGATGTGCCAATAGATCCAGCTATGCCTCCGCCTACCACCAGAGAGGATGTTCGAGTTGAGGAGGCAGCTGATCCCGAGTTTGAGGCGGAGACAAACAAGGAGATGTTTGGGGTTGCTGAGGAGGCTTCATTTGAGGGTCTTGCTAAGACTGATGATACCATGGTAGATGCAATTGTGCAGGCTTCTTTGGCGGATACACCCTTGGCTGACCCTAGTGCTGTAACTATTGCTTCTAAGTTGACTCCGGGCACTAACGCCCAAGTTTCGAGCACTACACCGGGCACTGATGCCCCGACAGATATAGCGACTGTTTAGACAGGATTCCTTTTTACCTCCCTCTCTGTCTTACTTTTTGACATTTGGATATTTTATTTCTTGCATTTGAGGACAAATAGCTTTTGTTTGTGGTGGGGTGAGGTCCACTTTTTATGTGAAACGACCCCAAAAATGCCCGAAAATGTGCTTCGGAAACACCTATAATTGTAATTTCCATATATTTCAAAATCCGTGCATGATTTCGGAAATTCGACTTCATATTCTTATTCAGGGGGTCAAATTGAGTGGGAAATGGGTCTAACCCGAATTTTAGAGCAACC